>CBMN010760065.1:0-12140 GCA_000582825.1 Hordeum pubiflorum
TTTTAGAGATTTCACTATAAACTACATACGGATGTATATAGACATAATTTAAAGTGTAGATTCATTCATTTTTCTTCGTATGCAGTCCATAGTTGAATCTCTAGAAAGACAAATGTTTAGGAACGGAGGGAGTACATCTTTTTCTGCAGGTGTTCCTTTCATTGATTATTAAGTTATCATTGTACACACAGTACCGAAGTTTTGATGTGTTTTCTTGGCGATGAGTTAAGATTTCAGAAGAAACTGAAAGAAAATATGGACAATCCGCCTGGCGTCCTTGCATTTGTGAAAATATGCTGCTGCAAACCCAGCATCCCTAGACCAGATTCTACTCCATCACAAGTGTTCAGTTTGTTCGAATCAACTCTGAGTGTGTCTGATTGAGAAGTGCTCGGTGTGTCCACCAAACTAAAATAAATTAAAGTGGAACCATGTACATAATTCTTGGTTCTTGGATTCAGGTAACTAAAAAGTATGATGTGTTTGGGTTATTTGACATATACAGAAGTCTCGAATATTGCACTATCTCTCTATATATAATTCTGGACCATTTACATCATTTGTGTTTGTGCTCCTTAGTCGGTCATCGGGTTATGACTTATGAGATGCTGAAAACACTATTGGTGCATCTTATAGGTGAGGTACTATAAGAAGCCGAAAACAGATGTGAATAGTTGTTCAGATTACTGAAGTGTACTGTGCATCTCAACTGGAAAATGCACTGCTGCAGATTTGAGCAGACATTGACCTGATATTTAAGATTGTATCCAAGGAAAACTGGCCACTGATCAAAGTGTGCAGAACCATCTCAGGATCTCCTCCGGCTGGCGGCCCTTCCTGCTCTGCTCCTCCTCCTCGCCGCCGTTGGTAGCCGCTGCTGGGCATAGCCCGTGCGTGGTGGCGGCAGCGACGGAGCAACTAGGCTGGTCTCCTCTCCGTGGTACTTGTTGGCACACCGACGGCGATGGATGACAGAGATAGGGCTCCGGGACGCCGGCCCCTCTTCGAGGCGATGGCGGCTGCGGTGGCCGCTTGGGCGGAGTCGTGGTTGGGCTTGCAGGCTACACGCGATGTCGCCGTATCAGCAGGAGGCTGGGAGTCGCCGGATCCGGCCAGGAGTGGCTGGGTCCCGTCTCCTGCCATGGTTGGCATTTCCCCAAGTTTGGGCCTCCACGGTTGCGGGTGGCACGATATGGCGTCACTGACCTTTGTCCATGGGTCTGGAAGGAGAGGAGGGTGGTGAGGGGGCCGATGACTTCGGCCTAATAATGGTGGTTTGCCCCTAGCACTCTTCTTCCGCCAAGTAATCTTTCTGCCGGATGTCGCCCTTTTGGATCTGGCCGCTGATGAGTTCCGGTGTTACCTGTCGGAGATCTATACAGATTGACGTATGTCCCCCCTGGATATCTAGATCGGAAAAGGCTTCGGTCGCGTGCGCTCATATTACCAGCCAACGTGACCTCAAGAGGGCATGGCGTGAAGCTTCGGTTTCTTATCCGTGTCATGGGACATGTCTAAGTCAAGATTCCCAAGGCATTGGTAGAGGTGTAGAAAGTCATGGCGGCTGCGATGGGAGCTCTTGAAGCTTTGGTGGAATGGTGTATTGGATGCGATGATGACTGTGTGCCAGGTATTTGGTGACTTGCAACAACAGCCTCGACAAGGGGGGTGAGGGGGCAGCACTGGAGTACTGCATTTTTCGTGGTGCTCCTTGAGTACTGAGTCTCGATTCCCAGGGTGAAAATCCAAGGTCTAGCCTTTGGTTGTACCTGGCAATGGCCTTGTTGAAGGCATTGTTTTTGGGTGAACTCAGACTTTCTCAGGGGTGAAAACCCAAGATCTTCGGTCGGGCAACGACAACTCTTGTGCATTGTTTCCTTCTTGGAGGTGTTTCTTTTGAAGAGCCTCTTTTGTAATCCAAGTATTTTCTTTGGTGGTGGTTAGAGAGCTAATGATGCCGGTGATTGATCACCGTGGCGGGGTCTTTTTTTTCTTCTATTCTTTTTATTTTCTTTTTTGGTTGGGTGTATCCTTGATGCCTTTGGTCATCTTGTTGGTGGAGAGACAGGGTGTAATTGGATTCGGATATTAATATATTTTCTTTGTCAAAAAAAAACTTAAAAAAAAAGACTACAAAATTTTGGGTAGAAAAAGAGTTTGAGTAACTGAATAGGGAAGAGCAACAAAGCCATGTCTAGTGTCCTCCTCTATCAGTTTGGGAAGAAAAAAGGACTGAAAACATTTGTCAAAATTTGCACCCAAAATGTTTGAACTAAGTGGTTATTTACCCCACCGTATACATGTGATAGGCATGTGAACAACTAAAGATTATGCATAGCTTAGCTAGCCAACATGAGAGACACTATTACTTCTCATGAGTTGCACGCCTTTCGGCGGCATCACACTTCCCATGCTGCTGTGACCAGCGTTCTGAACATCTCCTGACCATATGCTCCTTTTCGGTTGGGTTCCTTCCGGTTGTCACCGGGATGAGTGTACACTATTACTGAACTTCCGATGTCTTTTCTTGGTGATGGGTCGAGATTTTAGAAGGAACTAAAAGAGAATTTGGGCAATTCACGCGGCGGTCGTGGGTCCACCAAGAAAGCAAGAAAAATCAACAGGAAAATGTTCCTTTGCAAATTCAGGTTCTGTCCATGGAGAAGTGCACGGTTTGTCTAAATAAGAGCCGTCCATTTAAGTAAATCATATGGGTGATCTAAGTTGGTACAAAGCAGTACGACCTTCAAATACCATGGAGTACCATGAGTTAAGGTGTAAATCGTAATCATGCTGATTGATGTTACGCTTCTTGTGATTAAAAAAGCATATGTTCAACTGTTCGATCTCTGCTCTTCCGACGGGCATGCTGCTCCGGATGGCTTTGCCTGCCGGCGACCCGCGCGCAACCCCACGGGTCCTGAGCGGCAGGAGCGGTATGCCCAACGGCGATAGTGAGTCTGGAACCTAGTAAACCAACAGGCAGGCGCGGTCGGTGCCTGGCAACGGCCGCTCCGGCCCGCTGCCAGCTCCAAGAATGAATCACCAGCAGATGCATCCATGACACGGCGGCCAGAGACTTCCTTAATCGGCCAGGGCATCGTAGTTTGAAAAACTGTAAATAGTATCAGCAACAAGGTAAGGTATACAGGGAACGCGAATCGCCCCACAACGCCTTCAACGAGGTAACGACGCCCACGGACGCCGCCGTTGACTGCTCTGGCCAAGGCCGAACCAAGCTTTCGCTGGCAAATTCACGCCCATCCCCGGGTCGACCAGCAGATCAACGTCCTCCGTCATCCAGCACGCCCATGGATGATGTCTTCTACCGGGAAACCGCATGACTGGAGCCGCCACCACGCCTGGGTGAGCCATCGGCAGCGGAGGGTCCCTCACCGCGACGCCTACGACGCCGGACGGCGCACACATTCAGGACACCCGTGCGGATCTCCACCGCAACCGCATCCCGGAGCCGCGGCGGAGGAAGACCAGCCGCCGCCATCACCCCCCACCCCACGGAGCTCCAGCGGCAGCGAGTAGAGGGGCGGTGGCGACTTGAAGCTCTAGATCGGATCGGAAGGGAGGTGGTCGGGAAGAGGGTCGGCGGCGGCTCCTCTCGTGTTTCTCGTCACGTACGCCATTTGGTTGGCTCTGGTACAATTCCATTCTGGAGGCAACAAAGCTGACTAGACAATTTCCTCCGTTCAGTCATCAGTTCGAGAAATGGTAAACAACTTTGCCTTCCGGTGAAGATGTGATGATATATTAGTTCGAGCTGAAAATGAATATTTACCCCAAGATGTACAACAGAATATTATTTGCAAGTGAACAACACGAGAAACACTATTACTCATCATGAACTACACGCCATTTAACAGCATCACACTTATCACGCGCTAATTTGACCGAAGTTTTGAGCATTGCCCACTCTTTCTCTTTATATATCTCTAAATCATATGCACATTGTCTATGTTCCTTCTGTAGGTCATTAGGGTCTGACTATATAATTACTACTGAACTTTTCATGTGTTCTCTTGCCATGGCTGTGTGCATCGCTCGATGCAGAGGCCGGGGTTTGCTCCCTTTTCGGGAAAGAAAAACTGTTTTCTTGGCGACGAGTTGAGATTTTAGAAGAAACTGAAACAAATTGTGGACAAGTAGCGGGACGGTGATGGGTGTGTGCCTGCTAAGAAACCATGAAAATTTGACAGGAAAGTGTGCTGCTGCAGATCCAACATCCATGGACCTGATTCTCTGACAGACTTTATGTCCCATTGAGACTTGAGAGACTTTATGCAAGCCCAGCAAAATGGACCGATTTTATCCCGTGGAAAAGTGCTCAGTATGTTCGAGTCAAGTGTGTAGTGTGTCCCATGGAGAAGCTCTCAGTATGCGGAGAAGGTAAATCCAATTTTGTAGAGTGGAGGCAAGTATGTAATTCATCATTTGCTTCTTCCAAGTAATTAAAGAGCAATGGCAATAGATACTTCTTCCTCCAAGAGAGATTGTAGAAACGAAGTTGTCCAGCCACACAATGTTTATATTATCAATTTGTCACCATTCGTGAATGCAAACACCCTGTCTTCAGATGTTAGGTCGGTCTGGTTGTTTTTTAGGCTGTGAGTTCTTATCTTGGCATGCCATGCCTGGGAGTGTTCTTGGTGTGTAGTAAGTCCATCCATAATCATTGACATGGGGTCAAGATTCAGAAGGAGGCAACGTACTTCAGTTCCTATCAGCGGCCGGTATGGTTCTGACACTTGCAATATCTAAAGTGCATCTCTGTTAACCTAAACCTCAAAATGCAACTTTTCTTCCAGTTCAATGGACTCTGCAAGTCTGGTGCATGATCAGCAGATGATCATAGTTTGTAGTTTAGACGCAAACTGCGATTCTAGGAAGGCATATGAACATAGATGATTAAGACAGTGTGGTACATATGCGAAGTTTGTACTGTAATCACAGTTGGTAGATATGAGAAATGAACCGAGGGAAGTGATTGTTCATCACATTCAGATAGTCTAACCAGTACCTCTACTGATTTAGGGAGTTTAATTGCATGCTTTGACTTGAAAAACTGGATCCAACCCAATCGATTTGAGCTTAATGCAAGCGTCAATAGTGTAAGATGGATTCCTTCATGCTCTGGTTGCACTATGGTCATGCTAGTTAACTCCTCATGAGCAAGACACCATTCAGCAGCATCACACTTTCTGAGCTACTAAGTTAACTGAGTTTTGAAATATTCCTCCCTCTGTCTCTAAATATTTCTATGTACTTCTAGACCAAGTACAGAGTTTGTATTTGTGTTCCTTTAGCTGGTGCTCAAGTTATAAGATGCTGAACTGAACTGACTTTTGTCCTGCTAGCGAGTGAGATTTTAGAAGAAACTGAAATGAGATGTGAATAATTGTTCAGATCTTTCTGTTCCGTGTGTGAATGCCGATTAGGGAGTTTGAATGAAACATCCTCAATGGACGATGATTTTCATTCTCTCTTGTCTTGTTGGTCTCGAAGATGGCTGAAAGTCTTCAATGAAACTGACGAATACGAGAATACTTGTGTGTACTACACACTGTAAAACATATTGAGTGGAAAATGCGCTCCAACAAATAAGACCCATTAATCCACCACGGCATATGGTCTTGATCATATCCCTGGAAGAGTGTGACGTGTGTTCAAAGTGTGTAGTGTGAAGCCATGATCCTGGTGCTCTAAATGCACGTTCACGTGTACTAGATCACTCCTATCTCACAACACAAACTATAGTGTTTGCAAGATTTTATATTTACAGAGTATGAATCACATATTTGCTTTCTGTCAACCAGCAGACCATTATTGCTCCAAATTGCTATCCAAATAATTTGCTTTCCTTGTAATAGTTCAGATTAACTTGTGTTGGCTATTTTACAATCATGTTTGAGTTTTTTTTTCGCGAGATAACTTCAAATCTATTCATCTTCAATCATGCTGGAGTTACTGATAAAATATTTTGGCTTTTGTCTCAATAAGGATCAACTGTGGAGGTTGTGAGTACAGCAGCAAAAGTCTGCCGGCAGCGGCCTGGCATAGAGAGGCCGAGGTGGGTTCACAGTGGCGCTCGTCAACTACCCTCTCTGGGTGACGAATGTCATGCTGGCAGGATCGTGAACATCCTTGTAGCCATAAGCTGGATAGATGACTTGATTTAAGTTTTATTTCTTCCGCTTCTTGCCAATTGTTTTACGGTGGTTTTGTTTTTTCAATATTTTTCTTTCATGAGCATGTTGCCGTATCATCAATTTTGATGACATAAATGAAGTTTCTTGATTTGTAAACTTCAAGATAGCAAGTGATCACAATCATCAGAGAAGTATTGATAGTTTCAGTAAAAAGCATGGTATGATACTTACATACGAAAGAAACGAAATGAACTAACTTAAACACCTGAGCAAAGGAATAACTAGGGGCATACAGAACGCCTTTCAGCAGCATCATGCTTATCGTGCTGCCGATGTAACCGACCTTTTGAACATTGCTCACTCCGTCTCTATATATCTCTAAGTCATATGCACCTTTACTGCTGGGTTCCCTTACGAGTAGTCGTCAATTATGAGTGTACACTATTACTGAAATTTTGATGTGTTCTCTTGCCCATGAGTTGAGATTTTAGCAGAAACTGAAAGAGAATGTGGACAATCACTGTGGTAAAACTCCTTGTCTGCCCACTGAGGAACCAGGAAAATTCAATAGGAAAATGTTCTGTTGCAAATGCAGGCAAGGCTTCTGATCTGGCCAATGCAGAAGTGCGCAGCTTGTTTAATTTAGAGTGCTTACAGTGTGTCCTGTCGAGAAGCATTCAGTGTGTGCTTCGAGCTAAAATGGATTGAACTGTATAATGGAAGTATTGGATTCATTTTTTGCTTGTTCTGGGTGATTAATGAGCGTGAGTGATACTTTTGTCCTTCCCCAAAATTACGACGAGAATATAACAACAGAGTTATTCATCCGTTCAATGTTTATATTAACAGTTTGACACCATCCTTGAACGTATTCGCTTGGTATTTCTAAAAATAATATTACATTATGTTTTTGCCTATCTGTGAACCTAGGCCAGGACTCAGGAGAAGGTGGCATGCTCCAGGGCACTGGCCATTGTGTCCTATCCTTGGTAAACTGCGAGATATTTCGGGGCCAGAGGAGGTCCATTGGTCGGTGGATCACGATGCCATTTTCGAGAGCGTATGCTAGACCATGCTGTGGCGACAACCGGCACGGTGGTTTGGTAGAACTTGATCAACCATGTTAGCTAGGTTTCTGTGATCATACCTGAGGCCCTGTGATCATTTTGACACCTGCAGTTCTTCAATAAAGAGCAATATAGTAATATGATGCTTGATAGTAAGTACATCCAGCTGCTGCAACAACATACTGTCAAGAGCCAATGAAGACATTGATCCACGGGACCAAATTATTAAACGAAAATAGAAGGAAAAGAAAAAACGCAAAACGCATGGTACCAAACTATCATGCCGAAGCAATCAATGACAATGACATGCTGCAGCAACAATCGGCATCAACCATCACCCTTAACAAATGGACTGTGAGAAGCAGTTCTACAAAAGCCACGTCTCTAGAAAGGAAATGACGGTTTTCACTCTGAAAATCAAGTCCGAGCATATTGATCTTTTCTTTGGCTATTCCCTGCTCAATGAGAAAATATGTTCTTTTAAGCTATTTTAACTTTACGTTCATCCACTTGTAATCTACTACTTGATAAGGTATGGAGATTCTATTTAGTTTTGCGTTAAACACCAAATGATGGTTGCAATGATCGCTCAATAGTTAGCAAAAGAAATAACAATATGTTGGAAGTGTTGCTATTTATTCAAAATGTTCAGGCAGCTTCGAAGCTGCAATGTTCCCCATACAATACGAAGGGATATGGAACCATTCCGACAACCTTCCTTAGCTAAAATATGTGTGGCGCCATTAACCAAATGCCACACCATTAACCAACCGTATATTTTTGGCGAGTTTTAAGCATCTCCTTCACCTCTTCAATTAGTGGCTCTAGCAGATAATATCTCAAGAGGCAGTAAAGAATCAGACGAACATAAAAAAATGTTTTCCACGATGTGCACAATGATTTCCAGGACATGCCAATTTTGCTTTCAAAGTTGTGACAGATATTCACAAAAAAAATTACAGTTCAGACACACTCACACAGCCCGTCACATAACCATACATGATTCAGGGTAGCAAAGTATCATCGCAGCTCATATCACATACTCAAGGGCATTGCAGTCACAGACTCACCTTACACGGATTCAACTTTTGTTTCAAACAAGCAAAGCATGTATAGTTCATTCGGTACCGAAGACAAGGCCACAACACAACTGAAAAGCAGAGTATAACACACAGCCCAACTGAAAAGCAGAGCACTTGCAACAGCCCAAGGACTGCGATAGCGCGCAGAAGCAGCCGGTGAACAAAAAATAAATGGCAGGCTAGCATTTCAGTATACATCCTGACGTTACAGGTTTTGTGGAAGAAAACAGCAAAAAATATGGATAGCACCCTGCTGTCTGTTATTGAGATGAACACAAAGTGGGATGCTACTCAACTAATCAATCAACACAGATGGAGTCGACCAACTTGTCAGTTTCCTCGCTGAGTTCCACATTTTCGATCTTCAGACGGTGCCGCATTCCGGGGAACTTCTTCCCAGCCGCTGCGTACGTCCGTACCAGCGGTTCGAACACCACCGTCCCCAGATCTTTCTGCACCTTCTTTAGCACCTCAACGAAACTCTCAGCGCCATCCACGTCTTTCTTTTTCTCAAAGTAGCCCATCAAGGTCTCAGTCACGTCATGTGGTGGCACCCAGATCCTGCCGCTGCTGTGTCCCTTCTTGATTGCACGGTCAGCGCACCAATGGGCACTCTTCAGATCCCCTACCTTGAGATAGTGCTCCATGAAAATCTCCCACGTCTTCGCGTTAAGCCTTCCTCCGCGCATCTTGGCACGCTTCTTGAGAGCAATGGCCTTGTCAAGCATACCCTCTGTAACGTATGCTTTCATCAGAGCATTTGCAACCCGGATGTCGTATTTAGGACGTTTCAGGTCAAGCTCCTCTGTTCCCTTGTCCTCTGTTTCCTTAACATCCGAATCGTTATTAGATGCCTCAGTTGAAGCTTCTTCTCCCAACTTACAAGTTTCAGCTGTCACAGCATCAGTTGCTTTAGTCTTGGGTGGACGGATGTACCGGGCTTCCCATTCTTTGAAACAAGCCTCGGCAGCAGGCAGATCCTTCAAGTTCGCCAGAACCTGAATCATGTTAAGATAGCTCATGTTTGCCTTCCTAGGATTATTCCTCTTCAGTGACCGCCAAACACGATGAACTTCCGCTAAATTTTGTGTTCGCCCATACAGTGTAATCAGGAACTGGTAGGCTTCAAGATCATTGCCAGTGTTCCGCTTCTCTAGCTCCTTAAGAGCGGCTTCTGCCTTCTCAGACAGTCCAGCATCAACGTATATGGAAGCCAGGTTACTGTATGTTGTCCAATCAGGAGCAACACGGCCATCCCTTGTCATCTCTTCAATCACCCTCTCGACCCCTGATATGTCCTGACGAGCTGCAAGTGACCTCATCCAGACATTATAAGTATATACATCTGGTAGAACATCATCAGCCTTCATGTCCTGGATGATGCTGGGAACCATCTCAGGTTGGTTGACCTTGGTGTATAGTGTCATTAAGCTGTTGTAGGACATGGCAGTGAAAGCAAAGTTGAGCTCCTTCATTTTCTCCATAAGGGACTCAGCCTTCTCAGTCATCAACTCTTTGCAATAACAATTGAGAAGAGCGCCATATGTGAGATGAGTTTTAGAAGTTTCTGGGAGGTCCATGAAGTACTTCTCAGCAGCAGCAATGCCTCTTGATTTGGCAACAAGATCCAGAAGGATTGCTTGGTCACCGACTGTCGGATTCATGCCTCTTCTGGTCATAACTTCTGTAAGCTGCAGAAATGAACAATAGAAGGGGTAAAGAACCACCACAAGAAGATATGCAACATTCAAAATCATATAATAATCTCCATCTGGGATATGTTATATGCATTTTATGTACTGATTCATTGGTCACACCCGTCATAATAAAATCGAAGAATAAATCTCAAAAAGAAATTTTGTTTTTAGCAAAGTTAATCACACGAACTTGAGCAGTGAAAAGAATAGTAGATGAGTTCGCTAGTACTGCTCCAAGTAAACTAAGAATGAAAATATAATGAACGCTCGTCAGTGTAAGCTCCTTTATGTTCACATAGTAGTAACATGAATAAGAGGGAGCAAATACTACAACAGCATGTACATACACATTCACAGGCTACTACTACATTGAGGGGCATTCAGATGAGAGGTTGCCACAGAACAAGAAAAGTCAACTACTATAATAGGCAACTAACCAGCTAGTACGAAGCATTGGAAAAAACTGTGAAGCAGAAATACTACAGTCAAATGTCAAGCAGTAACAGTAGTATTTGAAATGTCATGGCATGCATCTAACAGACCATAATGGAACACAAATAGTAATATTTCCTTTGAATGGACAGTTACACACCACTTCTTCAATTTCTGTTCTGTTATGTAGCACCAACTGTCACAATTTAACAAAACAGACAACTTAACAGTCCATAATGTCAGACATGAGGTTTAACCTAAAAAAATCAGGCCGAAAAGAAGAGAAGCCATCAAAAAACATGCCCCAGAAATGCCACATACCAAAACTAAGACAAATATCTTGTCAAAACATTTAGCATTGCTAGAAAAGTCAGATGCCCAGGTATCTACCTGAGAGGGTCCACTCCAGGCGCAAAATGCAGGAAAAAACCATAAAGGGTTCTTATTGAGTGTGTAAAAGCACATTAAAAATATTAGAAAGAAAAAGCATCAGGTTCAGAAAAGAGACTATTTACACAGCATACATGGTGACAAACATACTTCAAGGAATAGTCATAGTGTGCTAAGTGTGAATAAGTGCGGGAACTTTAGAACATACAAACTAAACTCCGACAAAGATTACTATAAAACTAAAATATACATATAAGTATACTAATAATACTAACTTGTATTGATGTCAACACACATGGGAGTATAGATCACCTTGATTATTCATGACAACAGGTAGCAACGCATAAGCAGCAATGCTTATTCAGAATGAGGCATCCCATAAAAAAAAGGAACGAGGCAGTGCCAAGAGAAAACCACAAGACTAAGAACCTAACTGTGTGACAGAAATAGGCACATAGAAGCTAAAGGTAATCCATAAAACCGCAGGCGAAGCGTTATCAGTACAGTGAAGCATACAGATGAGCAGGCCATCTGTAACACAGAAATGACAGACTTTCATCAGAAATGGAGTCAATCTATGGATAACTAACTATCTGAACCAACCAAAGTATGCAATCCAACATTTGCTGTATCCCAGCAGCGGCATATACTGCATTCAGCCAACCAGAACAGAACATGACTTTGACAACAAAACTCGTATGTATCCCGCACCACTCAGCACCACATTCGACAAATGAACCGCCAATAACAAACCTATCCTGTTTGCATAAACAGCACCGGACAGAGTGGGGAGCATAACTGGAGGACACCTAGAGGCAATTCGTTCCAATGTTTCGACGCTCACCCCTGTTTCGCTCATCAATTTGACAGCATCGATACCCCCACACAAAACGATGTGGATATCCAGAGAGCAAACATACAACACAGATAATAATCAAACCAAGCATTCCGGTGGACTAAACAAACCGATGATTTCGAGGCATAGGAGCAAATTTGCAGTACAAATCTCGATCTTTGCGTGACAAGTAACTCGTGGCACGCTACCACACCAGTAAGCAGCGTCTCGCATGGTGTATTCCCCGCCGTGAGCACACGGCCGCCATCAGATCTAGCCTACTGCGACAGCGGAGGGCATCACGGAGCACCAGACTACCAACGGGATCGGGAGGGGAGTAGAGGGGGATGGGGGGGAGGGGGGCCGGACCTTGAGGGCGGGGCGGTAGAGCTCCTGGCGGCGGAGGCGGCGGACGCAGACGCCGACCTCCCACTTGAAGGCGCGCTTGCGGCTGCCGAGGAAGCCGTCCACCTCCT
>CBMN010760097.1:618-10983 GCA_000582825.1 Hordeum pubiflorum
CGAGAAATGTATCACTACGGCGAAAAACCGAGTGGGAAGGGGAGGTTCTGACAGAAAAAGAAAAGGTGCGTCGTGGGATGATGGTTTTGTGTTGAACCTGGATGTTAGAGATAACATGCCGCATAACCCGTAGCGGGCGTTCTGCTAGTTATAATAGTTGTTCGGAAAAAACATTATTGCACCGACGTATGAGATTTCCTTATCATGAACCAAGCCATTTTGCAATTGCTAAATGCGTCATATGAGCATAATTATCATATCTTGAATGGGCTACGAACAAACGAGTAACACGTTCAAGAGTTATTCTTTTCCGGCGCCACAACCTGCTCATTTATGGGGAGCGGCCATATGTTTTCCATATGATCTCAGATCCGTCGTCCATGAATGCACGTCATCAGTGCATGAAAACTATATCCATCCTCCATACCGCAGAGAACACAAATGGCCCCGGTAGCTAGGTGGCGATGAAGTTTACGCACAACAATAACTAGTGCACTCGTGGTAGCCTTTCATGCCATTATCGAGAGAGAATATCATATGGAAACCAAGTTTGAAAGAAAACTCTATGAAAACCACATTTAAAAGTTTCAAAAAAAATCTGAGAAAAATACAGGAAGTTAAGAGGATGATGTTTTGTTGGCATGGAAATTTTCAAGTTCAAACACATTACCATTTACGAGCTATGGAAATAAAAAAATTCAGCCATGAAGAGTGACGTTTACTATTCAACGCTATTTAAGGACAATTTTGTTTTTTCGTACCTCGTAAATGCTAATGTATTTGAACTTGGGAATTTCACATGGTAATAGAACATCACACTCTTAACATCTCATTTGTTTTGAGATTTTTTCGAACATTAAAACATCATTTCCATGTGGTTTTCACGGGTTTCCACTGAAACTTGGTTTTTATGTGATATTCTCTCGTCATTATCTAAAACTTTTGTGGAACCCATACTCTTCAAATGAGATTCCATATGGACCTATCACCTTAAGAGGCAGAACTAGACGCGCCTCCAGAGAAAGATACATCGTGATCAAAAGTAGCAAACCGATATGCGCTCTTGAAAAGGCATCTGTTCTTTCCCGGCTGCCAATAAAAGAAATCCTAGCGTTGTCCTGATGAGGTACATCCATTGTACAGAAAGATTCATTTATCAGTTGAACATTCCAACAACTGTGCTCATCCAAAAAACTGTCACCCAATCACTAGTGAAGAAATGGTTAGCCACAACTCTTGTTCGTGGCATGTCTCTCACCAACGCCAATAGTGCTGGCGTGTGCTAAATTTGTACGCCATAGCTATTTGCTTAGTGCTGGCGTTGCACATTAGGCCCGGCGTTGCACATTCAGGCCCATTAGGGCCACACCAGCACTAGTCGGTTTTAACTGCTCCCGGCGCAGTAAAACCTTATCCTTTCGTGCTCACTCTCTCGATCCCCAACTCCACCCGTCCTCTCCTCTCAATCCCCGCCGCCGCCGCCCGATGCTGCCCGTCTCCGCCCGATGCCGCCCCGCCCGACCCGGCCCGTCTTCGTCGGAGGAGGAGCGTGAGGCCACCCCGCCCGACGCCGCAAGCATAGGTACATCAACTCTTTCATCCTCACCACATCTATCTAGCATTAGATCGATTCATTAGGCTTCGTTCGGTTACACCCCCTCCCAAGGGGATTGGGCTGGATTGGACGGGATTTTAACTTGTAGCGGATTTAGTTCATCGGTACTTCTAGCTCCATGTCAACCGAACAAGCCCTTAGATGAATTCGCCATGATAGATAAACTATTGTACTACTAGCTGTAGTAGAACATGCAGGTGAACATGTAGTACTAGCTGTTGAACATGTACTACTAGTTGTTTACTTCATCAGTAATAGTAGTTGTTTAGTTCATCAGTACTACTAGCTGTTTAGTTCATCTGCGCACTGTAATTTTCATGATAGATAAAATAACACACTTTAATTTGTAATGATTCATACTTATACTAAGATTTATGGTGCTTAATTTTGTTCTAGTTCTTACTAACAAATCTAAAAGTAAGGGATCAACCTAATGTTTAATTCTTAATAAATCTGAAAGCAAGGAACCAAAGAATTTAAATCATGCATGTTAGTATCCAGTATGTAAATGATTTAAAATTCTGCATGTTATTTTTAAATTCTTCATTCTAAGGGCCAGTTCTTTTGTAGCTTATTTTGGGCACATAATTTTTTGTAGCTTATTTTGGGCACATATGGATGTTTCAAGCAACAACGAATCGGTGGACGACAAGGAGAAATGGAATGAGTGGCTCTTAGAGTCGTGAGAGTGGAGAATCAAAAAAACTCGAAGAAAACAATGCCGAAGTGAAGAAAGAAATGGATCCGTTGCTCATACAGGGTGCTAATGCCCTCACTAAGGTAGAAAAGTTGAGGGAGCTGAGGGATAAGTTGACAGAGGATAGGGATCAACTCAAGCTGAAGAAAAAACAACTCAGGACAGAGAGGATTGAGCTACAAGCAGCCATTGCTCATTTCAAACAAGATGGAGAGAGCAATCGGAAGAAGATGCGCCGGCTGAGGATAATCCACGTGTTCTGTGGGTCAACGCTTTGCTTCCTTTTTTCTTTTATTTAATGTGTTTTATTTGGTCATTTGCACACCACACATGAATGGCATGTTTATCAAGACAAAAGAAGTCTACTGCAAGTTCTCCCGGGTTACATCGACATCAACCATCGAAGACAACACGTATTAGCCTTTAAAACCATTACAAGAAAGCGACCTCAAGTGAAAGTGAAGGGTTGGTTGACTTATGAAATCAAATAATCTTACTAGACCAGTCAAATATTCCCCCCGAAAAAGCCATTTGGGCGCCAACATGTACATAGCAGACACACAATGCCTTATTTGTACAGAAAAATGCTGACACTTGGACGAATAATATATTACTAAGAAAAATAAATTAATAGGGTTCCCATCTTGCTATTTTTTTTCAATTTTTTTTGATGAGGTGGCAAATGCCATGAATAGCACCATTTTATTCCGGCCAGGTGGCAAATAACAAAATGCACCCTGTATGTATAGAATAATAAACAATAAACAAACTAGAGAAAAGGAACCTGACCGCGCACCAACCGCCTCCTCCCTCCCTCTCCTCCACGGTCGATTCCATCTGCGAATCTCTCTCCCCGCCGATCCCCGCCGCCGCCGCGCACTCGCCGGCGCCGCCATGGCGCTCCTCCTCCGCCACTCCCGCAAGGTATCTCCCCTCCATCCCCGCGCCGTCGCCGCAGCGCCCCCCCAGTTTGTCGGAAGAATTGGTGGCCCGGTCCACCAATTTCCCCACGGCACCCACACGATCGAATCAGATCCGATCCTGCCCCGTCGACGACGGCTGGATTCGGACGGAGACGATGGCCGGGGCCGCGAGTTCGCTCGGTGGCTGCCTCCCCCCCCCTGCGGCCGCCCATGGCAGATTGATCACACACACCCGCTTATGCATTTCCCTAGCGGCTTGGATTATGGAAAATTAATGTGCATATGTTATTCTGAGTAGAGACGTGTGGCTGCGGATCGACAGGGTCGACTGCAACAAATTAATCTCGATACGGTGGTGTTCTGAATTTTTTTAGCACTGGGGAGAGAAGTGGCAGATGTAGGCCATAGGTTTTGATTGATGTGAAGTATACAATTTAATCGTGTCATTTTTTTCTTGGAACCGTGAATCCCTAGCTCGTTCTCATGTGTTGCTTATGGTTGCACGCGTTTCGCTTGTGCAGCTGCGAAGAGTGCACGGCGTCCTGGACTGCGAGCGCGGGAGCATCGCTCGGCACTTCTCTGTCGCCGCTGCAAAAGAAGACGGTATGTGCTTCTTTGTTTTTATTCCTGTGGCATCTTGATAAGCTGTCCTTGAGAAACCTGAAAGTGCCAAGCTGGACATGCTGCCCAAGTGCCAATGTATGTTTCAATGTTTTATCGGCCAAGTGCTCGTGGCATGGAAGTGTTTCCTACACTTCAACACACATCCGTGTTGTACAAGGATGCAGCTGATTTAGGCTTATGGTTCGGTACCCTACCAGCCTACTACCATGCTTTGTTCTGTACTAGGGTTCAGGGTTTTATTATCCTCGTATGGTATATCAGCTATGACAAGCTCTGCCTCTGACGGTAATGGTGGAGCTTTCACAGGAAATGTTGAGGGCTGCAATCTGATGAAATTTTCTTGCTAAGATTTAAAAGAGGCAGCAATTTGCATATGCCTCTAAAACAGAATAGCTGCTTAATGAATGTTCTACTCTTCAAATTCAATATGAACTGAATGTTCAAACAACTGAGATGTCAGCAATGAAAATACAATTTTGTTTTTGTTATTTGAATGGGCATTATTTATTGTAGAAGGGGGAAGTCCAGCTATAATCTAGTGTACATCAGTTATCTCTTCTAATATGAACCTCTGCAACACATATTACTTTGGTTTCAGTGTGTGAAACGACTATTTCCTCTCTTGTGGCTGTCTTTTCAATGTCATAAAAATAGTCGATCTTGCCCTGCTGCAGCTGTCTCAAGTTCTAGTATTCATGGGGAGTACGTGAAAAAAGTTGGAAGCTCGAGCATTTTCCTAGACAGGCAGTCTGGAAAAGATCTCCATACCTTCAAGGTTATGCAGTTGTGATTAAAATCGTACTTATTTAATTGGATGCCTAGTTGTTTATTCTGACTTCGATGGGCTGTCCCATCTATTCTTTTTGCAGGTATCATCACGAGAAGCAAGGGGAAGCTACAGCTCCAAACGGATGCCAGTTGCTGCTACTGGGTTCAATAGCTTGTTCTCATGGTATGCACTCTCGTTTATGTCCTTTTCCTGAATTTCCACGTCCATATATTCTATGCTAGTTCATCATAGCTGTAACCGTGTTTTGAATGTCTGTTGCTATTTTTCAGTGGACAGGTAGTTTCGGCAAGACATTTTTCAAGTGGGGCAGGTACCTCTCTGTCTTGTCAAGCTATCTGTGTATTAAAACTGTTTCCAGCTTTGAGTTATAAGATGATAACAGACAAGTTGATATCTTCATATAACATTTTTAACAAAGTTATATACCATTTCAGATTTGCCACCGCATGAGGCAATCGGGATGCCTTCTCTTTCCCCTACTATGACCGAGGTAATTTACTAAAATTGGAAATAAATGTAAAGTACTTACAGATAAAACATAAAGCATGACCAGCGTTCATGTGTTTCTTCAATTGTCTATGTGGTGTAAAAAACTTTTTAATGGCCTGTAGGGAAATATTGCAAGGTGGGTGAAGAAGGAAGGAGACAAAGTTTCACCTGGTGAAGTTCTTTGCGAAGTGGAAACCGTAAGTTTTGTTTCTTGTCATGTACACCCAGGGGACAACCTGTGCCTGCTAGCTAATTGTCAAGTGCATGTGTGGTCACCAGGATAAAGCTACCGTGGAGATGGAATGCATGGAGGAAGGCTATCTTGCTAAGATTGTTTGTGGAGATGGCGCAAAAGAGATTAAAGTTGGCGAGGTACATATATACTATATCCTGATGCATAGGAAACACTTCTTTTCCACCGTCTCTAACATACTTGCTGGACTAATGACCACAAGTTCTTTTTTTTGTGAACTAGATTATTTGCATAACTGTGGAAGAGGAGGGTGACATTGAGAAATTTAAGGATTACAAGGCTTCGTCTTCTCCTTCAGCCGCAGCTCCAGCTGAATCAAAACCCCAGTCTGAGCCTGTGCAACCAAAAGAAGAGAAGAAAGAGGTTTCCAAGGCCCCCGAGCCAACAGCTACAAAGACTGAAGAATCTTCTCAGTCAGGGGATCGCTTATTCTCCAGTCCTGTTGCCAGAAAGTTGGCGGAAGACAACAATGTAAGCAGCTAACATTTCTGATATCCTGACGGTCCATAAGAAATGCAGTCTTTGACCTTCAAAATTGTGCTCCAAACAGGTACCGCTTTCAAGCTTAAAAGGTACTGGTCCAGATGGGCGTATTTTGAAGGCAGACATTGAGGATTACTTGTGTATGCTCTCTTCTGTTTACTTTTATCCCTGCCAGTGCAAACAAAATCACTCGTAAATCTTGATTCTGTGCTTATGATACTGTTCTACAAGTGCAAAACTGAGCATGGTTAGTCATGAATGATGTTAGTTAAGGAGGTGGTGGTGTGGTTATGATACATACGTGCAACTTTTAGTTGCATGAAATTTATCACCTTTTCTCCGCCACCATTTTTTATACCCACCACCACACTCATTTGTAGGATAATTGATGGTAGAAAGGGTGTATTTAAACTGTTTAATCTGCATAAACATTTATCAATTTAGTTATGCAAATAGAAGTGTTCAATCAACTGATACTGTTATGCTTCTGCTTGATGAAGCTTCTGCATCCAAGGGTTCGAAGAAGGAAGCTGCAGCATCTCCAGGACTAGGCTATGTGGACCTTCCAAACACACAAATACGGAAGGTAAAATCAATGCCATGGAGTTCTTCAAATGTATGTGTCGCTTATGGTGTGCTCTACTGCTATTGACAGCATCTAATTTTGTTGTCCTCAGGTTACTGCAAACCGCTTGCTGCAATCTAAGCAGACCATCCCTCACTACTATCTGACAGTTGATAGCCGTGTTGACGAACTTATCAAGTACGGATATCGTTCGTGCATTTAATATTTTATCTTACGCATGCCCATTTTCTGAGAACTAGATGGATAATTTGCTCAATCATTATTTGGGGTAATCAGCCCTATCTTTTGCATGCACCATTATTTTGCTTCTGACACGGAAGATCCACTAATTATTTTGTTTTATTCTAGATTGCGGAGTGAGTTGAACCCGATGCAGGATGCATCTGGCGGGAAGAAGATATCTATAAATGATCTTGTTATTAAGGTAAGTTTTGACGTATGGTGGTTTCTGATGCTCCTTTTTCCTAATACTCGAGTGCAGACTTGGGGAGCGTACATTTTATCTTTAGGCAATGTGTTTACTTGAGCGATAGGAGATGTTATCTGAATAAGTTTATCTTGGGTTCTTCACACAATTCTCAGTTGCTTTGTGTGCCTGTACCCTACAGTATTGAATTGATTGTTGTTCAATATGCAGGCTGCAGCGTTGGCTCTTCGTAAAGTTCCTGCGTGTAACAGTTCCTGGATGAATGATTTTATTCGCCAGTAAGATATGGACAGCTGGTCAATTAAACTGGGAGCTTCATTTTCGTTTGTGAGAATGTGATGTATTTCATCTGTTTCTCATGCAGGTACCACAACGTGAACATTAATGTTGCTGTACAGACTGAGCACGGTTTGTTCGTTCCAGTAGTTAGGGTGGGTTGCTCGACTCGGTACTAAGTTCACTGTGCTGTTCTTCATATCATCTGCTCCTTTGACCTGTATTGTTTATACAGGACGCAGACAAGAAAGGCTTGGCCACTATTGCCGATGAGGTGAAGCAGTTGGCTCTAAGAGCAAGGGATAACAGCCTAAAACCAGAAGATTACGAGGTATAGTATAGACCAAAATATATCTGCAATGTATTCGATAGTATCCGTCCTCGGTAATTCTGATGCTATGCTTTGCAGGGTGGCACTTTCACCGTCTCAAATTTGGGAGGCCCTTTTGGAATCAAGCAATTCTGTGCCATTGTAAACCCTCCCCAATCGGCAATCTTGGCTATAGGCTCTGGTAATATGCTGCCTCATAGTTGGTGATCCATACCGAAACCCCTCGGTTACGCTACTTACTCTGTTGCTTACCATATGTTTGGAAATTTTCCCGGAGCAGCTGAGAAAAGGGTGATCCCTGGAGCCGATGGTCAGTTCGAAGTCGGGTCCTTCATGTCAGCCACACTAAGCTGCGACCACCGGGTCATCGACGGTACTTTTTTTTCCTGCCAATTCTTTTTTTTTGCGGGAGTTTTCCTGCCAATTCTGAACCACTGGACGATGCTTCTCATTCCTATATACCTATGACGGAGGTTTTTCGTTGATTACCAACCACTCCCCCGTTTTTGCAGGTGCCATGGGTGCGGAATGGCTCAAGGCATTCAAGAGCTACCTTGAGAACCCGACGACCATGCTGCTGTAGGATTTCTTTTTTCTCTGCTGTAAATGATGATGATGAGAGCAGTTTTTCTGTGTAGGCTCTCATAAATAAAGTCCACAATAACCACGTCTCGTTTTTCGGCAATGAGGGCTGGGAACCAAGAGCAAACAAACAGATGGTAGTCGGCACACGATGTTTAACCTATTTATCGGCAAATGGCTGATACAACTGTCCTTTTCTCATGGGTTACTTGACCGGTGGAAATTTGCCAGCCTACTTTTGCTGTGTTGTACTGAATCCGATTCAAAGAAGATTATGGCAGTTTTCATGTTCTTGGTTTGTTTTGTATAAGTTCCAACTTGTATAAGTTGTTTGTTACCAAGCTCCAGCGCAAGCTGCACAGCTCGTCGACAAACTAGTAGCTCACTCATCTCATGAGCGTCGATCGATGGGAAAAAAATTACAAGCCCCTGCCAAGAACTTGCCGCCGTCTCTGCTGCTAAGAACCACAGAGCCCCCAAGCACACGAATCGCAGACCAAGTCAAAGAACTCAAGATACGACATAAATGGAAGTATGGAACTAGTGCAGGTGTTCCATTAATACTAGTACGCAGTAGCATCCAAGATCCAACACTTGCACAGGCATACTTGGGCATCAACCCAAGCCGCCAAAATGGAACAAAACACAAGCGCAGATCGGCAGTTGCGGGCGTGGTGAGCGATGACCGACGCTGGTGACGTGCGGTGGTGTGGATGTGGCGGCGGCCGAGACTGGTGGTGAGGGGCACAGGCGAGGAAATCCCTATTTCTCCGTTATAGGGCATTTTACTTATTCCTGGTGACTTTTTTTTTTCAAATTCTGTGAGCTTTTTTTCAATCACGATGAACTTTTTCAACTCTGGTGAACTTTTTTTTTTCAAATTCGATGACCTTTTTTCTTTTTAATTCGATGAACTTTCTGTGAGCTTTTTTTTTTCAAATTCGATGACACACTGCTATATAAACAGGCATTAGAGGTAGTTTTGTTACATGGGCTTGCGATTTCCCATTCCGCCTCTAGGTTTGTGTCGGCAATACACAAAACATAGGAGGCGGTTTCCGTACTCCCTCGAATGCTTTCAGCGCAAGCTATTTTGTACGAATAACCATTTCCAACGCTTTAAGGTCTGAAGGCGGTTTCCCTTCCTTAACCACCTAGAATACATTATCAGTCGAAGCGGTTTTTTGTTTACAACCGCCTCAATTTGTTTTTAAGGGCTGACGGTTTTCTTGTTTCGTAACCATCCCTGCAAATGAAACTGACAGAAAACATTCATATACAATACCCATGTAAACAACATTTATTGGCACAAGTCCTTTCGTAATACGCTGGCATACTTCACAACCAACATATGAAACATATTTCTGAAACCTAAACATATATGTTTAATGTGCTTGTAGTATGTCATCATTCTAAGTAGTCTACTCATCTCGCCTTTTCATGTCATCACCAGTAGATCTCCTTTAAAGTCTCCAGTGTCGTGCTCAAATTATGCGCATTAGAAAAGATGCATGTCCGAGGAGCTATAACCGTATCTTATAATAGTGCATAGTAGATGAACATCATCGATACAATACGGAATACATTTTAAAATGTATGCCTCATTATACACAATCAAAAGGATAAAACAATAAACCAATGTTCCAGTGACAATCTCTTCATAACACACTATATATTCTAGATTTTTCTATTTGTGTATACCAGTCATAAACTAGAAACATTCATAAAAATATTTCATATACGACACACTTTATAGATTTCTACCAAGATATTTAAGGATACATGTACAAACATAAACAATATATTAGTGCAAGCACCACAAATTAATCTGAGAAGACAAGTGAAACACATTGATTTGATTTTTATTTTTTTTGCAATTAATAGGATTTGATTTGAGAATTTCTTGTTAAGGTGTAACGCATTGAATATAAACGTAAATTTTACCGCCCTTGGGGTTTTAAAGCAATATACCAATATGATTGTGATTCGAAAATGAGCTATAAAAAGTATATATGAATGTTGAGTATAAATAGTGATATTTATTTTTTCTAGGGTTTAAAGTTCAGTTTTGACCAGCCTTGAGATACAAAAAAACAAGTATACAAACTCCAGTAAAGAAAAACATCTTAACATTAATCAAGGATTACAACCATATATAAATCTTAACACTAAGCACCAAATCCAAACCGGAAACTAATACATGATTACAACCATATATACATCTATCTTAACACTAATCATGTCGGGGGGATAACCCCGGNNTAGCCTCAAGCCGACCTCTCCGACTTT
>CBMN010760105.1:0-10544 GCA_000582825.1 Hordeum pubiflorum
ATAATTTCAGGAATAAATGCGAGCAACAGGATTTGAACCTTGGTGGGCTGAGGATACCAAAGTCCCTCTAACCATCCAACCACAGGTTGGTTCGCAATGCTCTTATGTTGTTGTCATAGTCAGTCTTCAACCTTTTTTTTTTTTGACCATCACGGAGTTAAGAAAATATATGCATTGATAAAAAAAATGTTCTAAATTTGAAATATGCGTCGAATATATTCAGATGCCCGGCCGGCACGTCAAAGCACTCAAAGCTCACCGCGGGTTTCGCAACAGTCTGTCTCTGCACGCAAACTGCTCGACAGAAAGCAACAAGGCATGTTAGGCGCCACTGACCCATGCGAACACGCGCTTGCTGCTGAACCTCAGGGACCTGGAGACCTCGCGCTCCCTCCGGCCGGCCGGCAACAGCAGCTTGCGCGAGAGGTCCTCCGGCGGCAGACTGGCGACGCCGTATCCTTCGTCGTGCGAGAAACCAAGCTCGTACCCGTTGATATCAGAAGGTCGCGCGGCGAACCGGCAGCTCTGAGACAGGTGACTGCCGCCGTCCAAGCGAGCGTGCTCTCGCTCCCGCCAGCGCGTCTCACCGGTGCCGATGCGGTCTTTTCGACTGGCCGGCAGAAGCAGCTGTGGCGAGAGATCCTCTCGTCGCGCCAGAGGGTGGCGGGAGGCGCCGCCGTCTTCGCGGGACACGACGAGCTCGTTGTCCGGCGAAGGACGGACGGCGAAACGGCAGCTCTGAGACTGGTAACCTCCGCCGTCGAAGCCCGTGTTCTCCCGTCCTCTCGTCTCGCCGATGGCGAGGTGGTCGTCTCGGCTGGCCGGAGGAAGCAGCTGGCGCGGCACAGCCTCCGGCTGCGCGCGTCGAGCGGAGCCTCTCTCGCATTGTACACCGAGCTCGTGGGCTGTCCAAGGACGCGCCGCGAACCGGCAGCTCTGTGACTGGTAGCTGCCGCCGTCGAAGCGCGAGTCCTCCCGCCCGCCCGTGGCCAGTAGGCGCTCGTAGCGATCCGCCGAGGAAAGCTTCCGCGAGAGACTCTCGGGTGGCGGGCGGCGGGCAGCGCTGTCGCCGTAGTATGAGAAACCGAGCTCGTCGGGCGGCGAAGGCGGACGCACGGCGAAATGGCAGCTCTGAGACAGGTACGCGCCGCCGCCGTCGAAGCGCGCGTGCTCGCGCCCCCGCGCGGCGGCGGCGTTGGCGGCGATCTCCGCGTAGCGAGCCGCCCTCGCAGACGACCTCCGCTTCTTCTTGATCGCGGCGTACACGAACGGGATGAGCCCCACCACGGGCATCTCTCTCCCCCTCTCCCTGATCTGCAGCTAGCACCGGATGGAGCAAGAGCGTGGTGCTTGCTTGCTTCTCTTAGGCAGCACGTTGAGCTTTGTTGACGAGATGAAACGGATCGACATCTCCATGTCTCTTATACTAGAGCAGGAGACTAGAGTGTGTGATCTCGAGCCAAAGTTAATTATGCGAAGACGACAGCTGCAGCTGAATTTTCCACTGGTTAAGGAGGCTCCTGCTGGATCAACATGCACTAATCTATGGCGGATTTGGTATATATTCGCGGCAGCTAGGACCATGTGACGACGGCTGCCGTTTACACTTTACAGGCGACGCATCAACGTCTCTGCATGCATACTGCATACATATGCATGCATGCGAACAAGTCAAACAGCAAAATCGGATATTTTCGTCGGATTGATGAACTCATCGGTAGTTGTTGGGGCCACGAGCTAGCCGCCATCCGAAATAAACAAGCCCAGGTGCTCAACCATACACTAATAGTAATGGTAGCCTAATCATAGACTTTGCCTGTTGGAGAGATAAACACACACATGACACATCTGAATCACTCTCCCGCGATATTTTACAACCATGCATGTTCGTTTGTCTCTGTTTCACTGTTTTTACTACTTTCTTCGTAAAAAAAAAAACGTCTTAAATTATGAGACGGAGGGAGTAATGAATAATTAGCCAGCGCTAACGAACTGGATTTGTTTTGCCGGGGAGAAGAAGCCAAGCAGAAGAGGCCCCGGGCCGTGGATCTCGTTGTTTCCTTCGAGGAAACCTGTTGGATTGTTGCCATCGTCTCTTCTAAAGACGCTCCTTTTTCTGTCATTATTGGGGTCTTCTTTTATGGAGGTCCGGACTCAATTAGTACGGTCTGCTCAAGATATACTTGTTACTAGCGGTAAGAAGCAATCTTTTCTTTTTTTGAGGGAAAAGAAGCCAAACATTATCCTCGGCTACATGGACTGGATTAGCTACTTCCATCCAAAGTATTTCAACCATGGGCTGGCTTAGCTACTACTCCCTCCGTTCCTAAATATTTGGCTTTGTAGAAATTTCGCTACGAACTACATACGGATGTATATAGACATAATTAGAGTGTAGATTCATCCATTTTGCTCTGTATGTAGTCCGTAGTTGAATCTTTAAAAAGACAAATATTTAGAAACGGAGGGAGTAAAATACAAAGTATTTTTGTTGTTTCCTCAGAGCTTCTGTATTGATTTTTGCTAATAAAACTCTAGCATTGAGGCTTTGTAGTTTCCTCGGTCGGGGCATAGCGTGAGAACTATATCTCGCTTATACCGAGTATAGCTCTCGGCTCCCCCGAAGGTTTTCTTCCGATGTTGTTTCAGGACCAGCCCTTTTTGGTGTCTTTTTTTTTCGTTCGTAAGTTCTCGTTCGCTCGGTTCGAAGCTATATCTCGTATGTTGTTCCTTGTTGGTTTTGCTATGTTTCCATTATTTTCTATTCTTCCTTTCTTTTGCTTGGTTTCTACATGGTTTCACGGGCTTCCACCGTTTCTTTTTGGGTTTTCATTTTTTTCAAAGATTTCTTTGGCAGATCCTTTGTTTCTTTATCGGTTTCACTAGTTCTCTTTCTTTTTTCTTTGGTTTCTTATTTTAAGTTTGCTTCGTTTTTCTTTGTCTCTTTCTTATTTTATTTTTGGTTTATCTGTTTATTTTTGGGTTTTACTTGCTTTCCATTGTTATTTTTTTTCTTTTCTGGTTTTCATCGGTTACTTTTTTATTCAACACAAGTCTACATTTTCTATGTACACATGAAACATATTGTTGACACAGTTTAAAAAAATTAATACATGATGTACGTTTTCCTCTTCTTAAATACATGTTTTGGAGACTTTATTGAATACATGGTCAACATTTTCTCAAATACATGGTGAACACTTTCTAATCGCAATAAGCATTTTTTTCACACACAATGCACATTTTTCATATATCAGAAAGATTTTCATATACACATTCAAAAAATTATTAAATAATTTTTTGGATGCCTACTTCTATTTAATGTATATTGTAAGTTTTCCGTATACAGCAGGATTTTTTTATACATGTTTCTATTGTTGAAAATGCAAGATGAACATTGCTTTAAATATATGTTTTGAGTTCTACTTGATTCGTATAGATGTACATTTTCCACAGTAGGAACATTCTTTTATACTCGTTAACATTCTTCAAATACATTGATAACATTTTTTTTAAGTAATTTTTTTCATACAGATTGTACATTTTTGTATAAATAACAAACACTTTATGCACGTCTAACATTTTTCAAATGCATGATTAATTTTTGAAGATTTATTTTTGGGTGCCTACCTTTTTCATACAAATTGTACATTTTTTTGTATACATAAGAAACATTTTTAGTAATCACATTTAATATTATGCAAGTACATGATCATCATTTTTCAAATAAATAAATATCTTTATAAAATAGTGGTTTAAAGAAAAAAAAATAGTAAAAAGAAGAAAACAAAAAATAGCAGTGACAACAATGTGGTGTGATGAGCAATGTAGCGTGTAACCCCTGACTCGAGCGCAGCTTCAACTAGATCGACCCATTTTCGGTTTTCCACCAACCAGTCCTGGGAAGATTTTAGAACCTTCCATGAACCAGGTTTTTCCCCTTGTTTTTTATTTCCTTTTCGTTTTCTTTTTTTATTTTTTATTTATTTTTTCTTGCAAATCCGTGATTTTTTTTCAATCTCGTGATATTTCAAATTCGTGAAACAATTTTCCAATTTCTGATGTATTTTAAAATCCGTTGACATTTTCTTATAATCGTGAACATTATTATGAAAAGTGGAATATGTGAACAGTTTTCAAAGTTATGATTTTGTTTTGAAATTCAGAATCTATTTTAAACTTTGTTAAAAAGAATTGAAATTCACTTACATTTTCAGAATCGACGGACACTTTTTGAAATTTTGGAACAATTTCTGAAATACATGCACATTTTTTGAATTTGTGAGCATTTTTGTAAATCTGCAGACATTTGATTGAATTGGTGAAGTTTTTTAATTGGGCAACAGTTTTTAGAAGTTCGCGAACATTTTTTGAATCAGCCTACATTTCGTGAAATTCATGATCATTTTTCTGTATTCACAAACATTTTTTAACTATTGGACGTGTTTTAAAATTTGTTCGCATTTTTTAATATTCATGAACATTTTTTGCAAATCCTTGAACATTTTTTAAATTTGTGAACACTTTTTAATAATTTGAAACATGTTTTAATATGAGTACATTTTTATATTTATGAACATTTTCAAAGTTGAAATATTTTTTTAAATCACGATTTTTTTTTTAAATCCCGAATATGATTTAAAACCCAAGAAATAATAAAAAAGGGTGTCGCGCCTCATACGTGGGCGGGCCCAAAAAGGCCTTTGGTGAGTGGGGGTGAGGGTTTCATCACTTTGCGCCATGCAGTTCGGTGAATAGGAGGTCTCTTCGAGGATGACAAGAGTATCTCTAGCTAATCCCCGGTTACAAGAATGAGCTTGGCTCATGTACAAGTACTAGAAATCCTAAAGCAAATCTCAAAGGCCTGTGTATAAATGACAAGTGATGGTTCTAAAGTTTAGTCTCATACTGCATTATGTGGTGAGTACGAGGAAAGAAAGATATCACACACACATGCGCGATTGCCTTGCCTTACGACTTGAGAAACAAGTTGATTTGAGATCGTGATTGCGATACGATACCACATTGGTTTTCCGATATAAATGACTTAACGGTCATGACCATATACATATCAAAAACAAGCTAGGGTTTTGCCTCCTCTCGCTATTTGTGTCGCCACTACAATCTACTCCGTCCCGAATGTCTTCATGCACCGGTGAGCGGGAGGACAAGTCTCTGAAACCTATTGCTCTTGTGATCCTATGCCAGGAGAGAGCAAATTAGTTTCTTTGGAAGCGCTCCATGCGGCTAGTCAAGTTCCTCACCACCAGTCGTCTTCCATCCAAGTCATCCAAGTCAGGCGGCATCACATATCGACGCCGTCTGCTTTGACCGGCTTCACCAACGTCGACACCAACATCGCTCGTGCAACGACTACAGCTAAAAACAAACAACATGTGCGTCGTGATTTGTTCATGTCTCTAATTACGTTTGTTGTTACTTGTGTGATGTCGCTGTACATGTTTTTTTCTGTTCATCTAGTATGCTAGAATGTGGCATGCTACTAATTGTTTTAATCACGATTTATATTCGGGAATTTATCATGTGTAATTCTACAACATCCCTTATAATCGGTTAATTCCTCGATTTTTTCTATTTTGAGAAGTTAATTGCACCTAGCCGATCCCTTATTTGGTTAACTCAAAATTTTAAGGAGTTTAGACAAACAAAAGTAGCTCATCTCCCTCATTTTAAGCGGCAAGTCTCACTTCTTAGAAAAATTTGTCCCCTCCCAACTCTCATCTGCTGTCGCGTCCTCTTTCCACCACCCTCGCCCAATGTTGTAGTTGCCACCACCAGGGGTCCTGATTCCGGTGGGAATGGAGCCACATAACTCTTTCACAACCCCGTCAGCCACTACTGCCAACGTAATGCCGTCGAAATCGACCCATGCGCCACCGCCCGAGCAAAGGAAGCGGCTCAGAACAAAATAACATGGTGCACGTCGCCGCACCGCCAACAAAGGTTGGCGGAAAGGCCGGGGCGGCTGCGATTAATACCGCTCGCCCTTCCTTGGCTCCGACCGGCGGCAAGCGGGCGAGGGGGCCTACCGAGGCTGGGAAGGCCCTCACCGAGGCAGCGACAAATAAGAAGAAGAAGGCGACCACGTCGACGCCTCCTCCTAGCCTGGTGGCTCATAACACTTCTTTGGGCACTCCTTTCCCTCCTCCTCCAGCATGTTCGGTCGTCACAGCTACCGCGAGGTCCATGGCCATCAACCGTTTAGCAATGTGCCCCAAGAGGTAAAAATATTTGCTTTTCTTTTCGGCCAAAATGTTGACCATGATTTTCGGGCGTGGGGGTCAAATGACGTACTTCGTTGGTCCTTGTTGTTGTTGATTGTAGTGGGGAGGAGCATCATGTTGCAACTTACTCGTCTCAATTGGACGAATCACACATCCTCGGCCTCGATGATATAGATTATGATGGTGATGATCATGCGGATGATGATTAAGAACAATAGAGAGAGGAGGAGGAGGATACCAAAGTGGAGGAGGTTCATTATCACGTTGGGACATAATAAAATACAAGGAGAAAGTACAATGAACTATACGAAGAGGACATTGCTTGGTGCTTTGTTTGTATGAATGTCTTTCTTGATGCCCTAGTTGGTACAAATAAAATAAAGGAGATGTTTTTTTCTAGGATTGAAGACCACTATTTCAACACGGATACCACCCCATCCAACCGCACTCAAGGCTCTCTTGAACACGGGGGAGTGTGATTCAAGAGCAATGCAATCAATGGTCCGATTGTTTTGATCAAGTGAACAATTTTCCACCGAGTGGGATGCCAATCACGAAATATGGCCCTGTCATCCAATAGCTATGTAAGAAACATAATAAAAGGGGGAAGGCCTTCACATTGCACCATTGTTACAAGGAACTAGTTGGCAATCCAAAGTGGACCCAAAGGAACTTAAAAACCACACCGAAGATACCCGGATTAGCATATCCATTGAAGACGATGAGGAGGAGGACAAAGATCCTAATACAAGGCCGGATGGTATAAAATATTGCAAAAATATATGAATAAGCATGGAGGCGTCAGTGGCTACAAACAGAAGCTTTATGCAATGATTGAGTCAAGAAAGCTTTGGCGGCCTAACGTAAAGAAGGGAAGACGGCGAGAAAGAACAAACTCAAGTTCATGAGGATTAGAAGCGAAGAGCAAAGTTGGTGGCACAAGTAAAGATGGTGGAACATTGGAGTGTACTCTTCTGATGACCCACAAGTGTAGGTAGTTCTATAGAGTGTTTTCTATAAGGAAGAGTGTCGAACCCAACGAGGAGCAGAATGCTTCACTATAAATGCCATAAAGATAGTTTGATAGCAAGATAATTCGTAACGATATAAATAGTAACAAAAGTAGTAGAGGGCAGCAAGTGCCCCAGTCCTTATGTATGCTAAGGATAAGCTGATGGTGTTTCTTATAATAGCTAAAACCCTTTTGAGGACACACGTGAATCTCATCAAGTTACTTTCACCACGATTCATTAAGTTACCGTTCATTCATTCGATAAGTGTTGTCTATGTGGACCAAATTAAGGTAAGGTCCTTACTTGAACGAATAGCTACTTATTATTATACCCTTCATGCAAGCATCCGCAAATACAAGAGAAGTAATTAAGATAAATCTAACTGTAGCATTAAAGGCAGTATCCAAAACAACTCCTCATGGAACAATTGATAAACTGGGGTTTAGAGTTCTATCGCTCACGCAACCCATCATCTACAAACTAATTCCAAAATTTATTCCCCTAGGCCCAAAGATGATGAAGTATCATGCAGTCTATGTTCACATAACACCACTAGGAAGACCAACACAACATATCATCAAAACATTAAACGATAATCAACTTCACATGATTACTAGCAACATGACTTCTCCCATGTCACAAGACATCATATGGATAATGATTAGTGGGTATAAATATTTGGTAAACAATCTGAACATAACAACCTTTCACCGATAAATCCCCTATGCATCAACTAAAAGGTATAAAATGCAAGTACTCCTAGTTACCAATCTGAGGTTTGATACAAAGATTGAACAAAAGGGATGGACTTGGGTTTGAAGATGAGATGGTGTTGGTGAAGATGTGATGAATATGATGACCCCGACGATGAACGGAGTGTTGGCGATGACGATGGCTTCGATTTCCCCTCCTGGAGGGAATCCCCGGCAGGATCGATCGCTCAGCTTAGGGCAAAAGTGCTTTGCCTCAGCTCCACCTCGCAGACGGCAGCAGAAATTCGTGAGGATTTTCTATGATTTTTTTCTAGTTCAAATTGGATTTTATGGCCAATGGGTGTCGCGAGAAGATCCACCAGGGGCCCATGCACCAGGTGGCGAGCTCTAGGGCCCACCGACTTGGGGTGGCCGCATGGCACCCTGGTGGGCCCCCTCTGGCCCATCTTCGATCCATGGTCTTCATATTTTTGGGAAATAATTCAGTAAATATCCAACCTTTTTGAAGCTCCAAAAAATTATTTTTCTTCTATTGCAAATTAGGTCCAGATTTCAAGTTGCCCGACAATTTCTCTCTCTGTATTTAACTTGCGTTTTAAAGAGAGAAATGATATTGGAATTGCATTATAATGTGAAATATATCATTGAAATAGGATAAATTATACGAGGAAATAGTGATGCAAAATGGATGTATCAGCTTGCACGTGAGGAGAAGAAGGCCGACAAGCATGCTATCATGTTCATGGACCCCGAGCAGGATGGATGCCATCTCAAGGAAGTATGGGGAGCTAACTCATGGGGATATCATGGCCCAAAAGGAGGTTAACCCTCGTGGTGGTGGCGGTGACCGTGTGGGAGATGGTGGTGGTTCTGTGTGTGTGTGTGTGTGGGGGGGGTGATGGTGGTTTCTTTGGTGGTGGTGATGAGAACGAACGTGCTTGAGTTCGTGTATACATTTGGTAGGGCTTGGTATAATACACAAGACATGCCATGGCGATGATAAATTATATCCATGTTTTGGTTCGAATTGTTCAATTGGATTAGCTATATGTATGTTATGGTCGATTTGTTGTGTATGTTGAATTTGAATCATTTAAATGATTGATGAAATACCATGCAATTTGTTTGAAATGTATGTAACAAGGGATAGAAGAATTAGTCAAACACTATTTAAGGAGTTAAATATAGGGATTCGGTTAGGTTTAGACACTCCTCAAAGTTTAGGTAGTTAAGTTTGATGATGCTTTTAAGGACTTAAAGAATAGGGGATCGACTAAATATGCTCTAAGGATTGGATTCACTTGAAAGTCTTGATACATCTCATTGGGTGGAAAAGCCTTCCAACGAGCAACAATGTATCGACATCTGAAGCAAAAAAAGGAAGTGACATGGATTTTATCACCATTCTTATTTTTGGATAATTTGGAACGAGAGAAATGCCTAGATGTCCAATAGCAAGTCTGTGCCACATAGTCGATTATTCGAGGACCAAGCAATCACACGAGGCACAACAACGAGATTTCTTAAGGAGGTTCGTCAACATGGGTACATCCCTGATGCATGACTAAGGGTGGCCAACCGTGCACTGGAACATCTGCTGGCTCCCCCTGCGTGCATGTGCTATTATATTGACATAAGTTACATCGTGTGTCTTCTCATATTATACAGGGGGTCTAGGATACAAGTGTCCTATCAGGACATAATTCCTATCCTATCTAGACACAGTATAACTTAGAGTCCAACTGTAACCTAACTTGCACACAATATTCGACACAACTCCAACACATCTGACAAGTCATGGCATTCACAATGTTAATGTTTTAGTAGTATTTAAAAACATACTCCCCACCTCTTTATTTCTAAGTTGAGAAATGTTTCCTTTGCTGATACTTCTCAGTTTAATTTTTTTTGTTCTTCACATGATATACATACATTATGATCGTATTTTTTTCATGAGTGTCATTTTCAAATTACTCTGCATTCAAGCATAGCCTAAGAGGTTTTTAATGTCATGTTTTACTATTATTGGAATAAAAAATAGCAACACCAGGTCAATAAGATCACTATCTTAATGACTTTGGCACAACCAAGGTTGAACATCACTTAGTTACACCCGCTTGAGTGGCAAAGAATATACCGTGTCTATTAGTCCATGGGCTTAAGCTTCCGCAATTTTAACTTCATAAATTGGTCGATCCAAGTGCTTATTTTCCGTGTCAATGGAATTGCCCTTGATTTTCTAGGCTATAAGTCCCAATGCCATACTCATGCTACCAAGGTTAAAAATGCATCGACATTCACCTTCACCATGTCCCAACTTGGAAGATCCTATTCATCTCGTTTGATCTGGAGTGTTGTTGGGTGCCTTCTCATAGTTCGTAGCGGGCCAATCTAGACGGTTTTCACACACTTCAACATTGATATGTTGGCGTCTTTCCCATTGAATGAGAATGAAGTACAAATCGCAAATAAGTAATTCTACCGGTTCCGGTAGCTACCGGTGTTCAATCCACCATTCATCTTTCTGGTCAAGATTCGTGCGCCAGCAGTGCGTATAAGCCCGTGAATCCATT
>CBMN010760120.1:0-13277 GCA_000582825.1 Hordeum pubiflorum
ATTGCCTGCTTCCATGGCATATAAGTCCAATCAGTATTTGGGGCATGGGTAAAACAAGTCACAGCTGGGGCTTTGGACCAAGCACATGGAAGTATGCGTGTGGGTCCCTGAAATATTTTAAAACTAGAACCAAAGCAAAATAATAATAGTACAAGGACCATGCAGCTTTGGTTGTTTTGTCCTACGGTGGAGAGGAACAGACAGACAGGTGAGGAAGAAGAACTGAGAAAAGAGGGAAAACTGAAAAAGATAGGCAGAGAGAGCAGGGCATGCATGCAGCAAGAAGTGGGCACACCAGTACACCACACACCACAGCCCACAGGGGGCAGTACTTTGCTTTCTCCAAAATAAAAATCTAGGCCTACCGGCATGCTGTACCAATATATCAAGTACACATTGTCTTGTTCAAGGCAGGCCCCTACAGTCATCCTTCGAAAGAGAAAGAAGCAAAACCAAATATTTTGTCAATAATATGGGAACAAGTCTTTTTTTTTGGGCCTGCTACGCATCGGGCCGGCGGATCTTTTTAAAAGATCCCTCGCCTCACGAGCCATCAGATTTGATCAGTCTAGCGGCTGAACGTCCTTTTCTGCTTTGCAACAAAATTCTTGTTGCGAAAACATTTGCAACATAGATTGCGTTGTGGATTTCTTTTGCAAAATAAGCTGTGTTGTGTTTTTCTTTTTTGCAACCTAGGTTGTGTTGCGAGATTTGTTTTTTTTGCAACGTAGGTTGTGTTGCGTGATTTTTTTTCTGTCTTCACTTTTTTTTCCCGCAACAAAGGTAGTGTTTGTGGAATAACTTTTGCAACATAGGCAATGTTGCAGAGAACATATAGACGAGAGACGGAGAGGGGAACACGATGTTTTCTAGACGAAGAGTTACGTCTCGTGTTTCCTTGAGTGGGGCTTGAGGGCACGTGGCGCATAAAGGTAGTGGCGGGCGCGTTAATTGTTTTCAGCCGGTTGAGGCTGAACATTTTCCTTTTTTTACCGTTTGTGTACAACAAGCATACTCCCTCGGTTTCACCATATTTATATCAACACAGAATTACTAAATGCCAAACCCTTTTGACGAACGTTACGCTTGAACGTCTCTAGCGCCGCTCAATCCTCATCCGGCATGCTCTAGACGCACGATCCCGCTCTTCCTCTCTCTGGTCCACGTCTTACTGTTTGTCAAAAAGGGGAATTAGAACTCACTATCTCACCATCGAGGGTTTAGTCAAACAACCAACTAGACTAACTGATTATTTGTATGAGTTTACGATGGGGACCCAGTTTAGTCGTTGGAACTAGGTAAACCAACGACGGGGCCAATCTGAACGTTGTATCGAAGAGATGCTCGGTGACATAGATTTGTCGTGGGAACACATGAAATGAGAGCTTGACTGGAACGGTCACGGACGTGCTATTTTCTTCGTGAGATGGTGGATGAGGAGGAGACTTGTTACAGGATAATTTGCACATCACCTCGGAACACAATGGATGTCATTGATCCTCGCCAGATCGAGCGTTCATGGTCTACTAAGCTATCGTAATTATACGATTTACCAAGTTGGTCACCAACTGTTGACACTCAAAAGTGGCACAATCGTAAAAGTTGCTTAAAGCTACCTCAAGATTAATTCAACTTATGGTTGAAATTTACCATCAGATGGCTCTCTTCGAGAATATCAAGGTGAATACAAAGATGGTCCAAAACAGAGTTCGGATGCAAAAGTTGTGACAATTTCATAGATGCTCATGTTGACCCCAGATAATAAAAATGCCAAAAACTCAATTAATATGGCCTCGTCTGGAAAAGGTTTCAACATGAAAGTTGCGCCTCTCGTTGAAACGGTCGATTTTGATATAGAAGTCGTCTTAATCCAAGTTCGTATGCAATATGTGGAGCCAAAACAAGATGAGTGACAGAAACCGCAGACTCACTTCGGCTGACCGAGTTGATTTGACACCGAGTTTATGTCGGAAATTCCGAGTGAAACCACTCAAAAATTCTGAGTTGAATATAGAAGATTACAGAAGGTTGGCCAAGTTCACTCGGTGAGACCGAAGCAAACCACTTGGAGGCTCCGAGTTGATCCGGAAAATTGCCAAACATTCCCATCCGAGTTAGGTTAGGGTTTTTGATGTATTGGATGGAATTTTTAGTCATTTTCTTGTACGGGAAGTCCAATCACATCATAAATAGATGAGAGGTGACGACCGATTGAACAACACACAATCGAAAAAATCATCTACCACTTTTTTATCTTTACTTTTACCTTCTCCCTTGTTCTTCTTCTTCCTTGTTCTTCGTTCGTTCTTGTAGTTGCAGGGCGGCGATCCACGAGGTCCTACGGGCGATCAGGTCGACCTAGGGCAGCACATAGCCGTCGCGCGCCCTGACGGGGTCCCTCCCGGGCGCGTGGGGTTTCGGGTCTACAAAAGCCCCCACCGGATTGCTTGTGTACCACGCTTCCAAACGGATCTCCTTCAGTGTGAGCTGCGGTGCATCACCCCCGGCGTCGAGGGTACACGGTTACGTGTTTGTGTGCGAACACACTTTTTGGCGACTCCGTTGGGGACGAAGCTTTGAACGGTCTCTAGCCCATTCTTGGTATGAAGAGATCGTCATCTAGGGTTTGCTATCTACAAAGGTAATATGAATACCCAATCCCCTTGTGTAGATACAATTAATTCATATGATGTTACTAGAGCGTTCAATATGTATACTCTATTGGTCATCCCTAGTTGTTTCAATCATGTATCTAATTGCGTGCAAGGGCCGATTCAAAGTATTTTACATGCGTCGACTTCCTATAATACTAGTAACATGCACCATATGTATTCAAACTCTCATGCATTAGGAACCCCACAAATTGTTATGCCGATAAACAAAATGTTGAGTCGGGTAATAAATTATAAACACCATATGTTTGTATTTCCAATGCCATGCAAGAAAGTGTTTCATCCTTTTATTTATTGGCAACTAATTTGCAATATACTAATCCAAACATGCCCATGGATGGGAGAATTGGCCATCCTACTAGCTATTTGACGAGTTACTCTAAACCTTCATATGCTACACCTCATGTTAGTAATTTTTTGGCACCATGCACAACTGTAGATGTTCATAATTCGGCTTCGCATCTTCATGGTCATAACCGAATAAGTGAAAATTCCACAAGAGTGCATATGCCATCACCTAATTTTGTAGCATGTAATGCATCCTCTATGCAATTGCAGAATTTTGGCAAAACTCGCAAATCATTGCCGAAAGAACCTGAAAGTGTTGTGGAGCGATCCCTTCCAGAAGTAGTTCTAGTTGCGTTAAAGAAGAGTCTAGCCCAAAATGAAAGGATTATTGAACTTTGCCTTGAACAACATGAAAAGGGTTTGTTTCCAGATTATAATGCAATAAAGGCTAGAGTTTTGCAAGAATATGAATCTTTGCCTATTCATAGAATTGGCGAGCAAAAATATGGTTTTACAACAATGCATACGCCTTCACCTAGTACTACATCATATTATACACCCCTACACAATTGCAAAGCTTCGGCAACACCCGTGTGTCATTGCCGAAAGAGTCTAAAAGCGTTGGGGGGCAACTGTATCTGGAGTGGGCAAAAATTGAGAAAAATCTTAAAACCTATTTTTCTACTCGTCGTGAGGAGCAAACGGAAAAGGAATTGGCTCAAAGAAAAGACGCGTTATCAATTGGTAGAATCAATGAAAACAAAGATGATTTAGAAAGTGAAAGTGCCCCGGTTGGAAAGGCCGAATCAAGTAATATATATATTCTGAATCCATCAAATACAATGAGGCATGCATAATTGAAAAAGGGCATGGAAATCATAGCAAAGCAACCATGCTTGATTTTTCTGAAGTTAATGGAACCAAATTCTTGCCCTATTAGTTCAGTGTCGTAGAACTTGACGAGCATGAAAAGCAAGAACATATAGCTGAACCAAGTTCGGGTGACAAAGACCATCAAAGTGACGAGGCTCGATATCCAAAAAATGATGATGAAAATGCATCGGGGAGCCATCTGAAGGCATTGCAAGATATCGTTCAAGTCACAGAACCATCATGCTCGCCCAACATATTTGAAGAGGTATGTCTAGCAAGTAATTTACTTATTTTCTGATTTGGTCACAATTTTATTGTTAATGCATCTATTAGAAAAATCTTCATAAGCAATATTGAGAGACCAATCAAGAAGGGTAATTTATGTCTTAGCAATCAGATTCTTACAAAGCACATCGGCCAACATATTACACTGTTTGGAAAGGCCGTTAGTGAAAAATTATTGCAGCAAAAGCTTTTCCCATTGTTATTTAAAGTTTATGTCTAGATGGGTAGCTTTGCTTGTTTCATGCTTAGCTTGCATTTGGTATCAAATGAGACATATATGTTGTAACGGTTTTGATTTCAGAAATTCAAAGCCAAGGTTATATTCTATTGAAAACCGATGATAGTATAATTACGTATTCAGAGACATCGGGGATAGAATGCAAAACACAATGCATAACCGAATGGGGTGATGCAAAATTTGAACCATTCGTTTGCTTAACTCTAAAGCCGTTCTCACAACAAGACCGGCTTGAGAATAAAAAGTATACCTTCGATTCAAATATGTGTGATCAAATCTTTGATTTCTTGTTGAAAAATAATTATATAAGAATTCTTGATCAGCATGTCAAGCCATCGATCCAAGGGTGAAAGTATTGTAAGTTACATGATTCGTTCAAACNNNNTTTTGAGGATTGCAATATGTTTCGTAAAATAGTTAAATCGACCATTGATAAGGGACGATTGAAATCTGTTGAAACACCAAAGGATGACCAGTCTATTCCGATTGGTCCGGATGGCAAAAAGTTTTGAATCACCTGCTTCAAGACGATTCAATTAAAGACGAGAAGGTTAAAACTACAGATGATGGGATCAAGCTTTCAAGTAAAGAAGTTATTCAAGAGCACAATGAAAATATTCTTGAGGGCGAGAATTACAGCAAAGATACAATGAAGAGGCCAAGTACTAGGGGGCAGCAAGCAAATCCAAAGATTGATGCAAGAAAAACCAAAGGAAATAAACGGCGCAACAAGCACAAGGGCAAGAAATCCAAAGTCACTTTTGCACAATTACTAGATAAATATCAAAATAAAAGTGAAGAGAAAAGTGCTTATCGACCAATTAATTCAAAAGCATCAAGATCACCCCCTAGACGCAAATCTAAGTATCGGTATTGGTAAAGTGAGAATTTCAATGCAACATATACGTATCCTTATTTTGGGCCACTAATGCCAATATCGTGGATGCCTCCCTATGCTCATGAAAATCCATATTCATCATGGGACAAGTATGATACAAGGGCACATTCTTCATCTTATTTTAGACCATCTCACCAATATTATGGAGCTCCAAGAATATCAACATTTGATAAACAATCACATGTCAAAGACTGTTTCAATCATAAGGAATTGGTCCAAAGCTCAAGGAAAAAGAAAGGGGTGGTCAAGAAAGTTTATCGCATTAAAAGAGATGGTCGTAAAAGTGCTACTTTAGATTTGATATCAAATGAAAAAGACCCAATTAAAGTGTTGACATTGTCTACAAAAGGCGATGAGGCAAGTCAATCAGGTGTTAAATCTGTAGAAAAGAAGTTGAGAGTGCACGAGGCAAAACAAGAATTGCTATTGCTTCAAACAAAATCAGAGTCGGGGCGCCCACTCAGCTCATCATATTGGCAAATGAAGAAATTGCAAAACCTTAGTGCACAGGAACTTGAAAACAGGAACATGGCATGGGTTCCCAAAGGAAATATCCGAAATAACAATTATACGCAAGCTTCCATTGCAAGAACTGCGTCAAAGGTGAAGAAGGAAACAGGTTAAAACTACGAAGAACCAAGCCGAAGGTTTGCACATCAAAATCATCGGGCCAGACATTATCCATATTCTTCAGCTATGCCATTTATGTCGATGCCATGAATTCATCCTCAGGTATGATTGGTTACCCTCCATGGACTTATTTCGATCCATGGATAATATATCACTTCTTACATCATGCAAAGTTTTTACCACATCATCATACATTCAATTAGTTGTATTTTGTTGCTAATCAAAGTGGCTGATGTATACTTATCGCCCTAAGAAGACATATAAATGTCCGATGGAGCGTTAACATCGTCCTTATAGCAAACACAATACAAGTTATTTTTCGGCACACTAGCTTTGCCAGAAAATAGGGGGGCATGTGTTGACGGTTAAAAGTGGCACAACCGTAAAAGTTGCTTAAAGATACGTCAAGATTAATTCAACTTATGATTGGAATTCACCATCGGATGGCTCTCTTCGAGAATATCAAGATCAATACAACGATCCAAAACGGAGCTCGGATGCAAAAGTTGTGACTAGTTCATAGATGCTCATGTTGACCCCAGATAATAAAACTCAATTAATATGGTCTCGTCTGGAAAAGGTTTCAAAATGAAAGTTGTGCGTCTCATCGAAACAGTCGTCTTAATATGAGGTCGTATGCAACGAGTGAAGCCAAAACAAAATGAGGGACAGGAACTGCGGAGTCACTTCGGATAGACCGAATTGATTTGATTCGGTGACACCGAGTTGAAGTCCGAAATTCCGAGTGAAACCACTTGGGAATTCTGAGTTGAATATAGAAGATTACATAAGGTTGGCCACGTTCACTCGGTGAGACCGAAGCAAACCACTTGGAGGCTCCGAGTTGATGCGGAAAATTGCCAAAGATTCCTATACGAGTTAGGTTAGGGTTTTTGATGTATTGGATGGATTTTTTAGTCCTTTTCTTGTACGGGGAGTCTAACCGCCTCATAAATTGATGAGAGGTGACGGCCTATTGAACAACACACGATCATCAAAATTATCTACAACTTTTTATCTTTACTTTTACCTTCTCCCTTTTTCTTCTTCTTCCTCGTTCTTTGTTCATTCTTCTAGTGGCAAGGCGGTGATCCTCGAGGCCCTAGGGGCAATCAGGTCAACCTAGGGCATCCCATAGCCACCACGCGTCCTGACAGTGTCCCTCCCGGGCATGTGGGATTTTGGGTCTACAAAAGCACCCGCCGAATTGCTTGCGTACCGCGCTTCCGGAGGAGTCTCCTTCGGCGTGAGCTGCGGTGCATCACCCCCAACGTCGAGGGTACACGGTTACGTGTTTGTGTGCGAATACCAACATGACCAAAGTTACCAGTCGTCAATGTTATAGATACCATTATGACACAACTAAAGTTATCAGGATGTTCATTCTATAGTTACCAACTAATGGCTCCAAATTATGGTACTTTGTCATGGGTATTTTGCTTGGGTTCATACATGGTCTTTGCCGGTTTTTGTTTTTTCACTAATTGTAACCCTTCGTAAAAGGAGGAAGCTTCTTTCGTTGTTTCTTGTGCAGATTTATCCATCTTAGGTGGAACCAAGACAATATCTGGTTAATTGAGGAGAAAATGGACAATTTCCATGTTGTGATGAAATTCATCTCCCACATCCAGAAGCAAAGACAATGTGTTGTATGAGCATCCACATTCGTACAAGCATCCCCGAGTATCCCTCGTCTATAGAATACACTTATGCACTGATGTCCCAGGTAGACGAGAAATATAAAGTCCCCAAACCACATCACATCAAAGGAGAATAGATCCGGAGGAGAAGAACTTCACTTGGATCAATTCTGGATTCCTTTGTATTGCAAGTCCCCCATTCATTCATCGATATCACAACCATAGAGATGGAATTCCAATTTGTAAGCCTAGGGTTTGTACTCTATTTGTGTTTGATGCAAAGACTGAGATTGGTTGATCATTCATCTTGCTGTGGCAAACTACATACGGTTAAAATGGATTTCCTTTGCATAATCTCTCTGATTGACTTTTATTCATCTCTCATGCGCGGGGGAATCTCCCATAGGCATGAGAAATTTAGGGTATTGCTAAGATCCATTTGTGCCCAATTTATATCTCATTATTTGTTAAACTACCTCTATGATTAACTATTAGATTGATTACATGCAGTGAGACCATATTGCTTGTTGTATAATTTAAGGATCCAGACAACATGATCCAAATACTTGCACTTGTAATCACGTATTGTTCAGTGAATCTGTGACCTCTTGGTAGCAGGTATTGGTATATATGAGGAGCGCAGACAATATGAGGATAACATGAAGCCATGACACGTAATGCATCGGTCCGGTGTAATACCTTGATTTCCAAGTCGACCATGCATATGGTAATGGGAATACAAGACAATAGAGTCCAATGATCCTCGCATGAGGAATCTAACTACTCAAGAGTGACTCCCTCGTCGAATGTAGAATAAAAGTGGTAGAATCGCATAATAGGTGACTGAACATCGTCGTTGCACTCTTGCATTAGATATCCACCATGGTCCAAATATCTCCGTGCCTAACCTTTCCACTGTAGACAACTCACTGTTATTTCTCGTACTTTATTTATGTTCTTTCTTTACTACTTTTACTATTTTACTTTTCTTCTTAATACTTGTTTCCCCCTACAACAATACACCTTGCATATATCGAAATAGTTAATTCACATAAGACCGGTGAAAACTTGTACGCTATAGAAACACTCACGGTAACACTCTCATCATGCACTTCATTTGGAATCATACTATATTGGGGTACTTACATGAAGGTGCTATGCTAACCATGTGTCTTGCAGCCCATCAAGCATTTGCTGGCACCGTAGTCGGGGAGCTCGTGCAGAGTGTTAATTTCTTAACTGATTTGCATGTATTATTGTTGTAGGTGTTAGCTACCACAGACACACTCTAAGCACGCATCATTGGAAGATTCTCGACTAAGTTACAACCGAAGGTTATAGAAAAACTTAGAAAGTCTGCTACCATCAATATTAGTTCTTTGTTTTGTGAAGTGTTTATAAACCCAGAGAAGGAGGAAACAGTAAGGGAATATAGTGCCCCATCTGGCATTTTTTATGGATCTCCTATTATTTTTCCAACCAACTATGCTAAATAGTTTTCTATTAATACCTTTTCATTCTTGAATGACAAAATAAAGCATCTTCACGACACAAAGATGAAGACCCCTAAGCAAATGCAACAAGTTTTGATGCCCTTGGCGGTACCTTAAATTGAAAGGTGTGTCGAGAGAATTTGTCTTGTTAAGAAAATCCAGGTGGTCTTTGAAAGACAAAGATAAACAATGGTTCAAAAAGCCTCCACATAATTACATAACTAGCTGAAAGACTTGTGTCGACAAGTTTCTGCAGAAGTTCTTCCTCTTTTCCAAGTTAGCTAGGCTCTGATAGGAACTATCATCGTTCACACAATACCTTGGAGAATGTCTATCTAAAGCTTATGGAGATTTTATAAACTTATAACCTTTGTTTGGGTCATGGCTTTGATGAGCACATTATAGTTCATCTCTTTTCCAAATGGCTTAAATGATGAATCGAAATCCTTTCTTGATATCAGTACAAGTGGACTATTCATATCCTTAACATTGTAAAAAGGAGAATGTCTGATAAAATATATAGTGATTTCTAGCGAACAATGGTATTACAAATAGCCCAATGAATTCATTGGAAGGAAGGTATATCGTGTGGAAGATATGGAAGATTCAACGAGGCAATGAAGAAAAAACTAAGTTTGTTGAACAACTCACTAATGAAAATGTAGATCCTTTCAACCTCTATCAGCATGAAGAGGAACTTAATGAATCATTGAATAAACTTAAATGTTATCAAGAAGTATTCAATAAAGATCTAAATACTCCATCAGACCAAGAAAAATATTGATGAATATTATTGCATGATTGAAACACAATGTGAACAAATTACTGAAAAATATTGATGAATTTTATTTTTCTAATTCTTATTTGACTAGATAAAGATAATCGTATTTCTTCTAACGAAGTCACTACTAGAAGTGGGAAAAGTACGCAAGAGCCGAAAGGACTGACTTCGTGATGAGTGATATTTCTACACTCATTTACCCTTTGTTTAAACCGAGATATTTCATTAAAACCGAGATATTCACTCCGATATCGGTACTAATGAGTAGTGAATGCAAAGGATCCCACAAATACTCTCTTTATTGTGTATCTACATGAAATAGGCTATACATGGACGAAATCAAGCCAAAACAAGGAAAGAAGTAAAATAAGAGATCAAGAGGAAGCGCACCAAAGGAGATAGGGCAAAAGACGACGTTTCATACGAACGCAAGCGTTGTATCAGCGGTCATATGACGTGGATTCCAAGGCTCCTCGTCCACCTGAACAAGTTTTATAAACGGGACCACATCGAAATGTTAACTTAACCGTGAGCGAAGCGAGAACAAAGCCATATTCATCCCCTTCCATTAACCCTAGTTGTCGCCATCTCCATATCCATAGCCACCATCAACACCATAGTTCATCTTCCACTATTATGTACTTGTAATCATGCATCGCACAAGGCAAACATTGTAAGACATATCACCAATCAATCGATATTCAAGATGTGTTCCTCAATGTATTCTTCATGCGATCTAATCTCCATGTGTGAGTAGTTCGGTAGGGTATGGGTTGAGGCATAGGACTTGCAACCCCCCTTATTTTTTGTGGGGATCAATGGAATAGCTTTGAATTAACGTCCCGTATATGTGAAATATTTGTGTTTCATAGATGTCTCTTGTCTTGTCCGCATTCTTCATCTCTGCAGGTACCCAAGATCATGGAGAGCGAGCCACGGTGAGGCTAAGGGCAGGAAGAACATGAAGTGTGATTCTGTAAACCAGTGACAGAAAGGTTTAGTATGGTAACACGGATCCAGTCCTTGGGGATTAATGAGGTGTAATCATTAAAAACACAAAGCTCTTGTCTGATTATTATAATCTTAATTATCAAGGCAACCCCGCCTGACCGATTGGGCCTTCCATAGAACAAACGATTCTTGATGCAGGATGCGTGCTGATCAACATGCTATTTGGACACATCCCCCACCTCGGTTCGTAACAAGCACATCTCAATGGGTGACATCCAGCGCACAAATTAATAGCATATCTAGTTTCAACACAAATACATGTTTGTAAGAATTAAGACACTACAGAAGGAAGGTCCAAAGATGACACATCAATCAGAGACCTTTCGACCAAACTGTGTGCGATCCATCTATCGCAAACGGTATAGTTAAAGCTCCGTCGCCAATAATGAAAACTGTGTGCAATGGGAGAACCACCAAATATGATTCAGGAAAGAGTTGCGTGTGGGATACGTGGCATACAATTGGTTCTTCTATTCTTTTTGCGACCAGCCAAGATAACACAAACGGTTAACAAAACACATATGTGTGCGAAGTACGGCATACAGTTCACTCGCATAAACTGCCTGCGCTGATCCAGCAGAACACAAACGAGTTAGTATAAGAAGGTGCGTGTGATACCCTGCAAATAGATCATTCATCAGATTGGTGTGGGGAGTCACATAATAACCCACACGATTCATCCTGACAAGCTATGTGTATTGTGGGCAAACGGTTACTGCTAAACAATTGTTAGCGATTGACTAAATCAGTACCGATGCTACGTAGGGAAGTGTCGTTTGCCTGCATTAATATCGCAAACATTTTGTTATTATCACCTGTCTGCTTGCTCATCCGTCCTCCTCCCTCACGTCTTGTCACCACGTTGCCGTCCGAGGATTCCAGTGCATGCTTCGGCATGCACATGCGTTTGTTTTGGCCATGTGTCGGCTCGATGATCTGTTCCCATGCACAACCGCACAGGTTCCCACGCACAAAACCGTGCTTCGGCTCTAGCTTCCCGCCCGGCTCGGCGAAATCCCTAAAAAAACCAATGTTTGCCGACCTACTATATAAACCCTCACGGACGACGACTCCACATTGTCTTCATCCCCTCCCTCCCCATAGCTTATCTAGTTTGCTTCCCCCCCAATCGTCAATGGCACTGGCCGGTCGTCGTCGCTTAGCCACTTCGCCAGAGGACAGCTCAAGCTGGAAGGCTTCATCACGTCAGCGCGGCAGTCCTTTGATGCGTCCAGTGCACGTGGCATCCCTGGTAGGTGTGTGCATGCCACCCACTACACGCTCCGCCACCGCTGCCCAAAGGCAGTTGCTGTCGGTGGCCGTCATGGCCGCCATCCCACCGGTAGCTGCCGGGGCCGCCACCCTAGCGGAGGCCGCCTTGGCCGCCACCACAACGTCTTCCGCCTTGGACACGACCCCGCCGCCAGGCGGCGGGGTCATTACCCGCTCCGCCATCGTGGCCCTAAAGCGGGAGGTGGAGGCCGCCAAAGGCCCACCGTCGGGCTTCTGCGTCGCAAACCTTGCGCACTACATGTACTTCCTAGAAAAGGAGGTGGAGCGCCAGGTCGCGCACACAAAGAAGCTCACCGACGCCATGGAAGCAGGAGAAGCCGCAGTGGCGGTGCAGAATGCCGAGATCTACACTGAGTCCCGCCGCTTCGAGGAGTGACGTCTGGAGCGGCGGAGGGCAGCATTAATAGGCAACGGACTCGACTCCACCAGCTTGTCGGCAGGCTCATCCTCCACTTGCTCTTACTGAGCACACTCAGTTATGCTAGAAGTAGTACAAAGCCCCTCCGTAGTACTAGTATTTTGGGGCTATTTTGTTCAGTTATTGAACTGTACCACGTACTTTAAATCAGCTAGCATATATAGTTGAATTAGCTATTTCAGTACATGGTTGGCAACAATTGGGGAGAAGTTTGTTCGGTTCAGCTATCGAGTTGAACTGTTTTGTACAAAGACCCCTACTTAATGTATGAATGAAATCAATGTTTAGTGAATTTCAGTTGCAAAATTGCACCATAATTGTAATTTTGTTCCTACTAAATTTGACAAATGTTAGTGCTACAATGTTGACAAATGCCAATGTTACTAGATTGACAAAAGCCAAGGTTTCTGATTTGACAAATGACAATTTACCCAATATGGCAGATGCAAATCTTCCTGGATTGTCTGTACTAAGCACACAGGTCATCGTAGAGAAACGTTTGCGATGACGCGATGTACCAATCCTTCGCGCCAATTTTTTACTTGGCTTACTAGCGAAGGAAACATAGTTGTCGGTCTGCAGACGGGTATTCAATCCGAACCGTTTGTGATGAGTATTTATCATAGAAAAACAATGATGTTTATTATTTACTTTTTTTACTATGTGAATTCAGAGATAAATACTTAGTTGATCAAANNATAGATTTCATTCAGTCAAGCTTTGACTTTACATTCATACGATCGAGATACAATATAAA
>CBMN010760122.1:0-10419 GCA_000582825.1 Hordeum pubiflorum
GAAGCCCAAATCAACAACCCAAGGAGATTATTGCTGACCTTTGTATTGCTTCGTTGAGTCTTTGACCCTCTTCCAAGGTAGCTTGCATATCAAAAGTGTCATCCAATAGCGATAGTAGCAAACTTATCTTGGCAAGGATTATTCGTGCATGTCCAAGGTGTTGCTCATAGTGTACTATGTAGGACCAAAAGTATAATTCAATGATTCGATCCCGTGAGTAGCCTAGTCCCACTTCTTCATATAGATCGTTTCCCCACCTAAAATCAACGTTAAATAATAGAATAATGTATTGGCTGCTTCTACATCTGTATGCTCAGATTGAAATCAGAGATAATTTGTTCTATATATAAGTAAGAGCATCTATAGCCGGATTTAGCAAATATGACCCCCAATACGCCCGCGGGCGCGTCCGGTCAGTGACCGTGCATGTCCATTTTGAGCCCCTACTTTTTCATCCGCGCAACCACACTTCTCATATTTTTTCTCATATGTACGGTCACTTGCGCGTGATTGGTGAAGAAGAAGAGAGAGAAAGGAAAAAATGAATAAAGAAAGAGAAAAGGTGGTCCGGGGTGGGGTCGCGTCCTATGTGGCGGACTCAGGCGTGTCCGGGCGCATCCACGATCCCTCATATCGTCCTCATATTTGAGATGGATATGAGGGGTGCCGATCAGTCTAGACGTTTGAGGCGGGTACGAGGGGTTCAGTTGGGTCACGTTTTTATACCGATCGCTGACCGGATGGCCTGGCCAGACATTTAAGATGGATATGAGGGTAGATGTTCTAAATCGCTAACTACGTTCTGTATGTAAATCCATGATAGAGCTATATGTTCAACACATGTGTACCGACAAAAAGCCTTGAGCTCCCGCTGGTGAAGACGTTGTAGAAGATTGAAGTCGAGCTTTGCAAGCTCAAGCAAATACGGGTTGCATGCTTGCTCTTGTTTGTACTCTGCAATATAACACGGTGCTTCTATTCTCTTCAAAGTCTTTGGTAATGGTATCTCAAGATTTCGTTTTACTTGCTCGGATAAAGGGTGCTTAAGACTGCCCAACATGCATTCAAGGTGATGTCTTGAAAAGGAGATGGCCTCTTCAAGTTTTGATTCACCATGAATCGAAAGGTATGCTGCATTGTATAAACTTAACAATACTCTTGGTTCATTAATTATGTCTTTATCCTTACTAAAGCTGCCATCTTTGCCTCTGAATTTATCAAATACATCTGCAAGATAAAGTGGCATGTATTAGAAGTTGACTGATACACAAGTACATAAATTGTGTGAACGTGAGCTTATATCATATAACAAACGGTTGCCCATAAGTTTCAAATAAGTTTTCCCTGTTAGAGTTATATTGATGATGGTCTTTTGGTCTTTTGTATTCTTGCCTTTTAACATCCCCTTGTACATGTATATATGCCATCTTTGGCCTATTAGTAATACAAGTTGCATATTTCCTCACATGGTATTAGAACTAGGTTTTTTTTTTTTGCACGTGCAACTCGTGCTGATCCGATCTTCTTTCCGCTTGATTCCGGCTGCGTGCTGCTTCTGCCGCCTGTTGTTCACATCACAGTGCTCACTCCGGACCTGTTTGATCTAGCTGCTGCTAGCTCTCCTTCTGGTCCACATCTCCTGCAACGTCTCGGCTGCACTTCTCCAGCCGTGCGTGGCGTCCTACCAGTTCGTCTTCCGTCCGGATCCGTGCTGCCCTTCGATGGCCAACGTCGGCGGCTCTCTCTAGTCTGCCTCCACGCCGCCATCTTGATCCAATCCACTGCCGGCTTGATCCACTCTGTCGCCGGCCGATTCCGAACGCTGCCGGCTCACTTCGCCCGCCTCCCGTCCAGATCGGGTGCTCCTTGCCCAGTCTACACACCTGGAAGGATCTCCCGTTCGGCTGGAGCGGGGCCTGCTCATGGTCCAGCGCCGACCAGGTCCGACCTTGTCGCCGCCGGCCGTCCACCATCCGACGCTGCTCCTCCGGCCACGCCCGCGAGCCTTCCGGCGCTACTCCTCTGGCCGCTGCCTGCTGGCTCCGCGGTGCTTCTCCCGTGCTGACCGCGTCTCCCGCCTGCGAGACTGCAACTCCCCTCGAGATTGGATCTGGATCGTGCGTGACGGTTCAGCCTGGGTTGGTTATCCCCTGGGCTTCTGATTATTTTACAAAAAAAAGGGAAAAAAGAAGAAGGAAAGAGATGTCTCGGTCAGGCCTGCATCTTCGTGACTTCGTCCCTGCCCGCCGACTTCCGACGGTGTTTCCTATATTGATCCCGTCTCTCACATACACCGTCGCTCGCTCGGTGCTTGGTGCTCGTCCGTCTATGACATTGTCCCGTACGACATCTTTCACAGGCTATGTTGGTCGCTCTACGTCTACTCCTCTCACGGTTTCCGCGTGTGGTGGTCACCGCTCTACATCGACTCCTCCGGTGGCTTCCATGCGCAGCGGTGGCCGCTCTACGTCGACTCTTTTCGCAGCTTTCGCGTGCGGTGGTCACCGCTCTACATCGACTCCTCTGGTGGCTTCCGCGCGCGACAGTGACCGCTATACTTCGGCTCCCCCAGTGGCTTCCACATGCGGCTCTACATCGACTTGCTACTCTCGGTTGACTCTACACGCCGCTTCCACGGGTGGCAGTGACTGCTCATCGTCGGCTTTCACGTGTGTTTCTACCTCGACCTCTTCCGCCGTGTCCCTGTCTCCGCATGAGATTGCGCAACTGCGATGCCTGATTGCTGCTTGGGATTCTTCACCGACAGGTTCTGCAGGTTCTGTGACTGACTCTTCTGGCATTATAAAACGAAACTACAAAAAATGAACAGAAAAATGAAAATAACAAACGAAACTACAAAACAGGCACGAACTGTGTTAAATTTTTTAGGACAATTTAAAAAAAAATGCATGAACGTATTTTAAATTAGCCAAAAATTTGTAAAATTTCATTAATTTCTTTAATACATGGACTTTTATTAAAATCATGCACATTTTTTTCATTTTACAAACATTTTTTCAAAATTGTGAACATTTTTTTGTATATGCGAAAATTTTACAAAAATCCCGAGCAGTTTTTTAAAAATGTTTTCTTGAAAATTTCATTTCAAAATTCTCAGTTCCTTATTTTTTTTTGAAATTTTAACGGAATTAAAAACAAAAATAAAAAACGGAACTAAAAAACTGGTGCCCGTGCATGGGTCCGTCCAAACGAGTGAACCGCATCTGCTCCCAGCGCACAGTGCATATTATAGGACGTCCCTACATGGGCCGGCCCAGTCAGGAGATATTTCTATGTGGAACGTTTTTTATGACTTATAGGTGATATAGTGAGTAATTTATGCCAACTTTGGGGGCAATCTTATGACGGACGATCAGAAGCACTATTTTTTTTTAATTATTAGGTAGAGATGAACAGTAACCGGTCCCGTGCGTGCTGACTGCAGGGAGGAAAACGCTTATTGAAAAGAAATTCAATTGACTAAAATGCCCTTTGCATAGCAGTAGTATGATGTACCGTAAAATTTCTTGTTAATAAAGCATAAATCTTGAAACACGTGCTAGTCTAAAATCTTGGGCTATATCGAGTAGTGAATATAAGACCATTTTGGCCAAATATACTAGACATTATTAAAAAAATGGACATATGGAGCTACTATTAACAAAACAATAGAAATTAGAAGACGACATCAAATCCCTTGTGCCTTATACCTTCATGTTTGTTTATTTTGCCTTAATTATTTAACCCTACTTATTAAATTCGATTCCTACTCCCCGTGCGTGAAAAAGGGTATATCTCAAGCATGGCTCCTTTTTTAGCTGTCACAGAGACAGAGATGTTGTAAAATTGTGAATGGATATAGACTAACGCGATAGCTTGTAAAGAGTATCATCCAGTTCGCAAATATAAAGATATAAGATAGAGAGATACCTGGTGATACCCAAAGTCCATGCTCTCGAAGCAAGCGAAAGCGAAGGGTAACTTCATAGAGGTTACAACTATTGAATGGATTCTTGTGGATTTCATTCATAGTCGTATCAATTTGTTCTTGAAAAAGGTGATCTATTCCCAAACGTTGGACTGTGTCAAGCAAGTTCATTTTTTCCAGAACAGTATTGTTGAACGTCTTGAACAACGAGCTTATGTCTTCCTTTAGTCTATCAGCTTTCACCCTCATGCATTCTTCAGATATCTGCATGTATGGATAGAAGGGCTAGGATTAACCATATGGCAAACGGGATACTCATTAAGAAAAATAAACTTTACCCATCACATTATTCTGGACTTGATCATCCATTTTTATCTCTATTAAACATCTAATTACTACCTTATTTCTTAATAAACTGCCTACACACCAGATGGGACAAACTATCTATGAACACATTTTTTCTGCATTATGAAACATGAAAAAGTGGAGAGACATAGAAAATAGAGGAGGGGATGGGACATGTAAACAAGATATGGAGAGAAGCCATCACCAATCATTGCCAGTACCCATAGATCATCCTTGCTGCAGGCCACTTTAACTTCCGCCGTTGTGTAATTCATCTAGAATGTCCATATTGAACTATCTTTATACTGATCAACTAATGAACTCAGTGCAAAAGGTGAATTGTTAGTCATATGTTTTGCTTTTAGGATTTTGGGTAAATATATCCCCTTTTCTGGTTAACCCATCATGTACTTCTAATATACTCCCTCGATTGCTATATAGAGAGGAGTGCATGCATGGAAGAATATGCCAATTCATGGTGGCATCGTTACTTCGATTGCTAAATCTCAATTTTTCAAATGATCAATATCCTTACTCTATTTAGTGATCCATCTTCACCACTAGGTTCAAACAAGATTACATATTGTTATGTAACATTTTTCATCGACACCCGATGCTAGACTACAGTACCGGAGTTGACATGTTAGCAGTGCATAGTTACTATGAGAACTATGCATAATTACCAATAATAATTTTTATGGTTTTAAACATTGTAGTGCATGTGGAGTTCGAAACTGAGCATTCAGGATTTAACAACAAGTAAGAAGCGCTGATTACTGCGGGGGAAAGAAAATGACGGCATCGTTTTTTGCTGTGAAATTTTGGCCTAAACTGGTGCATTATCTGGAGATCTCCCGCGATTTTTGCCTACATGCAAATCGTTGGGAATTTTCTCAGCGGCAATTGCAACGCGATCGTGATCAAATCATCTGCGATTTATAATCATGGCAAGAAGTAGTATCCATTCATACAAGTACTATGAAACAAGTCTTACATTGGTATGCATTGATGTTCAGTAACCTTGTAACCAAGTTACATAATTAGGCCAACCTATAATTTTCCTATAATCTAGTAAGCGAGTAACAATAATCTGGCAATTACTGTAAACACATATCTCGCCCTAGTCCTATCCATAATAGAATAATGTTTTATTATGTTGTTTGAATATACATTTCTCATAGATCTATGGCAAGTCTAAGAAGTGAAGTCATTACTTCATGTGAGGCCGCATGCATCATGGTGGCTGGAACCGAGATTAGACATACACATGCCAGGTGGTCGACCAGCCGGCTGCCGATGGGTTACCTCTGCAACCCGAGCTCTCCTCCCCAACATCGATGCAACACAGACAGTGTGCTGAGCAATAGCCGTTGCGGGGGTGTGCCAGATGTGAGAGGAAGGCAGGGGTGATGCTCAGCCGAAGGAGGAGAGTAGGCTATGAGGAGATATCAGCTAGGCCAGAGTCGGCCCAGGTGGGTGCTTCCTAGGGCGTGTGGAGTCAGGAAAAATATTGCGGCGTTCCGTGAGAACCCCCGCTCCCGCTAAAAACTACTAATAAAGAGGACCCTCTATATTCCGCCCGTCTTCTCTAAATACAGAATCAAAATGGGTGCTTCTAGATGGCCCTTTTTAGGGATAGAGGGTCCTCAGATGAATACGTTAAAGTGGTTCTTTTTCTCCTTTCTTTACGGTTGTCAGAGCGTCCGTGATTTGTAAAGAATTTTCTAGAATTGCTTATACTAAGGTTAATTTCATAACAATATTTGCACATACCTGGAGTGGCTCTTGCTCGTAACGGATGAAAAAGTCAGTCCACTCTGACGGCTCGAAGCTATAGACCCTCTCCGGAGTGGCTGTGATAACACTAGATGACACGAACAGCCTACGCGTAGACATCACGGTCGATTGCATCCATCGACGCCTTGCAAGCGCAAGGGCCTTGCAATCCTGGTGGCATGCAGCCGATCGGACATAATAATATTGTGGGCAAAAGTGAGGGTTCATATGGTGTCCAGTTATGACCTTATGTGTGTCTCTATGTGTAATATGTTTATACCTGTTATGTGCAAGAGCTCGTTGTGTTAGAGCTATGACTTAGGTACGCGGGGAAGAGTTAGTATCACTGCTGACCGTTATATAGACGCTGGTTTAGGTAGGTTTTGCAAATCTAGAACGGCGAAGTAACACTTGTTAATTAATAACAAGCAATGACTTAATGACACGCAGTCTGTAGGCTACCTAGACAGTGGTTTAATCATTGACCTGGGCTGAGCATTTTCTGTCCACCGGTATGGCACCAAGATACAGATAAAAGTCAGAGGATGCACAGTCCATGAGACACATGTCAGGTGCACGGGTAGGTAGGTGTCCCGTCATGAGACACATGTCGGTGCACGGGTAGGCAGGTGTCCCGTTAGGTAATCATGCGCGTCAATCAGCCATGTGATGGGGCTGGAACCCCATCTACAATCTGTTGGCGTCTGTTGATAATAGTCCTGCCTGATAATCAATTGTGTTATGTACCTAACATTTAACATAAAAGCCTTGCACGCTACCAAAATCCGAACCTTTTGTCGAGTGCCTGTGTATTTGCCGAATTGATTTTATTGGGCACTCAACAAAGCAAAATGAAACCAAGTACGACGAATCCAAAACTCTGCAAAGCGAGGGAACTCGGCAAAGACAAAAATTGTCGAGTTCCACCGGCATGGAACTCGGCAAAGATCATGCAACGTGGCACTCAGCAAACACATTTTTTTTCATTTTTCTTTTGACTTCCCTTCTATTGTTTTGTTTTGTTTTCTCTCTTCTTTTGATGATATGTTCTTTTCTACATTATTATTCTCTTACTTTCTTTTCCCCTTTGAATTTTCCTTTATAGTCATTTAGCTCATTTTCTAAGCACAATGGATATAATTGAAATTTGAACTGCGAATGCATGAAAATTATGTAGAAGTGAGTTAAAAAAATATCATATTTGTGTCCTTGAGTCTATGTTTAGTTCTTCTCCAATAAAATGAAAGAAATTCTACACCTCGGGAGTTATTGGTTTTTAAATTGTAAGAAATGCAAACAAAGTCAGAAAAAGTTTAAACCTGGCATGGTGTTATCATATGACAGCTAGAGGAAGTGGTACAAATTAGAAACTGTTTCACAACAGTTGTGGCATACACTGCCTAGAAATGACCATCTCCAAGGAAAAAAATGGGTTTCCAGGGAGAACGGGTTAGGTATGAACTCATTCCATCCATTTCTAGGATTCTCATGAAAACAAATTTGAACTGGAAGTGCATGAAAAATCACTACTGGAAAATGACTTATAGGTGGCCTCAAATGAGTGACGTGCATAGACATGCACCCGTCACTGCTATTTTGGAAATGCTGCAGTTGCGGGTAACAAAATCCACTCGTCGCTGGAGTTACCACGGCAGTGGCGGGAGGAAATAACCACCCGCCAGAAGTGAACACTCCCAAATTTGCCCGCGTGATGATAGTGATCAATGGAAGGCCCGTGCAAAAACCCGCCACTGGTTTGGGAGGTATCAGTGGCGGGCCATATTCATGCCCGCCACATACAAATTGTGGTGACTCGCGCAAAAAATAGATTTTATATATCCATAAGTTAGCAGTGGTGGGCTATATTCATACCTGCCACATAATTTGTGGTTACCCACACAATTTGTTTTATATATTCAGAAGTTAGCAGTGGCGGGCACTAGTAAATGCCCGCCAAACATATATTAGCCCCAATAATTTCCATAATAAACCTAGAGTAGTCTCAAATTTGAAGGGTTCCAAAAATTCGTAAGGAAATCATATTTACTTAACATATAATCGATCGTTTGTTCGCTACTTCGGGTGAAAGCGTCCAGATTTGTTCGCTACTTCAGGTGAAAGCGTCCAGATTATACACGATGTGCATCAAGTTTTGTCGTAACAACCTCACATGTTTACCACACCCTACAGGTGTGCAATGAAGACACCATGCAAAGCTTCATCCCATTCTGAGCCTGTTTGCACACCCAAACCTTTTTGTCCTTTTTAGTTACTAGAAAATCAATTAATTCCGAAAAAATAGCAAACCAACTCAAAAAGCTGAAAATATTAAGCACGGGCTTCCAATAGCGTCTATTAATTATGAAAGAAGTTTAAATTTCAAATGTTTATTAAAAAATGAGTTGTGTCTGTGAGGTGGTTGTTTTCGTTCGAAACCCTTACACTCGGTGGAAGAGCGTCCTGTTTTTACACGATGTGCATCAAGTATTTGTCGTAACGATCTCAAATTTTTACCACAACCTACATGTGTGCAATGAAGACACCATGCAAAGTTCCATCCCATCCCGAGCCTGTTTAAACACCCGAATCTTTTTGCCCCTTTTAGTTGCTGAAAAGGCAATTAATGCCACAAAAATAGCAAACCAACTCAAAACGCTGTAAATTTTGAGCACATGGCTTCCAATAGCATCTATTATTGATGGAAAAAGTTTGAAATTTGAAAGTTTATTAACACTTGTGTTATGTCTGTGAGGCGGCTGTTTTTGTTCAAAACCCTTACACTTGGTGGAGGAGTGTCCGGTTGTGCACAATTTTGCATCATGTTTTTCCCATAACTATCTCAAATTTTTACCACACCCTACATGAGTGCAATGAAGACACCATGCAAAGTTTCAGCCCATTTCGAGCCTGTTCGCACGACGGAATCTTTTTGCCTTTTTTAGTTGCCGGAATGTTAATTATTGCAGAGAAAACAACAAACCAACTCAAAAAGCTGCTAGTTTTGAGCACGGGGCTTCCAATAGCGTCTGTTACACATGGAAAACTTTGAAGTTCAAAATTGTATTTGAAAAATGAGTTGTGTCTGTGAGGCGGCTGTTTTCATTCGAAACTCTTACGCTTGGTGGAAAACTATCTGGTTTGTATACGATGTGCATCAAGTTTTTGTCGTAACGATCTCAAATGTTTACCGCACCCTACAGGTGTGCAATTAAGACACCATGCAATGTTTCATCCCATTCCGACCTTGTTTGCGTGCCCAAATCCTTTTGCCCTTTTTAGTTGCCGGAAAGTTAATTAATGCCGGGAAAATAGCAAACCAATTCAAAAATCTACAAATTTTGAGCACGATGGTTATCGCTAGGCAGTCTAGGAATGTTCATGTAATTTTTATTATTTCTTGTGTTCGTTGTACTGCAATGGTTAAAGATGGATCGATTAGGAGGTATGACCGAAAAAAGTGTGCGGTGGCGGTCGTTTTGCTTTGCCTGCCACGTGGTGTCGATCTGCAAACGCTCGTCCCTCTTTCCCCTACCTTACAGAATTTTCCTAGTTTCAAACCGCGCTAGCATCTCTCTCATCTCACCCGCTCCCCGAATTCGCCTGCCGCCTCCACCGCATGCCCTAGTCCTCGCCGGCCCTACTTTTTCGGCTCCAGAGACGCCGCTGCTGTGTGTGCTTCTCCTTCGACAGTGCCGCCGGATCTTAGATCTCATCCAACTAGGGGCTGACCCCTCTCCTCTAACACCGTCACCATCACGTTCCTGTCCACCAACACCACCACTGACCCGTCTCCCACCCGAGGCACGTATATTGCCGCTGCCCCATCTCCTGCAACAAAATTAACGCCATTGGATATAACATTTGTTATGTTTTGTTTACTCTTGGTGGCAAACTATATGCGTGTCGGTTGATTTACAACTACCAAATTCTTGGTTGATTTGCATGACTTAATATGAGGGCCAATGTTTTGACGAAACATTTATTAATTCCATTTCGTCAAATTTCTGGCACTCAATATGTCCTACTTTTAGCAAAGGTCATGCCAAATTTGTAGGTCAAATATAACGTTTTTATGTTGTTCCATTACTCTTGGTGGCAAACATTATTCGTGTCAGTCGATTTACAACCACCAAATTGTGGGTTGATTTGCAAGACTTAATATGAGTGCCAATGTTTTGACGAAACATTGATTAGTTTCTATTTCATCAAATTTCGGGCACGCAATATTGATACGTCCATTTTGCATCATGATTTTTTATTCATATTTATGTTATTCTTGTTCATTATTCCCTATTATCATATAATTCTTATGCTCCTTCTCTCTGAATATGCATGGTACATCACAAAAAGGGAATTATCTGGAAACTGGA
>CBMN010760168.1:0-16481 GCA_000582825.1 Hordeum pubiflorum
TATCTATTTTTACTAATTGTTTTACGCACATTTGTCTAGTTTTACAAGCGACAGTGCAGTTCAGCAAACCCAACCGAGGTAAAATTTGATTTATGCCGATCCATTGCTCTGGAAAGCAAACCCAAGTGAGGTTAAATTGGTCGGCCGGTTGTTCTGTCGATGGTGGAGGTTGTTCGGTTGTCGAGGGGGCCTCGCTGTAATTTTTATTATGTTTGAAGTGCTTTTATTTTCGGTGAAGTTTTTGTATACTCACTTCATCCCATATTATATTATATTAATTGACGCTCAAACGGGGCGGAAGGAGTAGTAGATTCAAAGAAATGCTGAAAGAAAACTATGGAAGCCTTTTTTTTCTAGGTGAACTTGGGTTTCTGCCGATCTACGGGGACCCGGCCGGTGCTCCGCGAGCGCGCGCACGATCCACGCCTCCTCTCCGTTGGTCATCAGTCGTCCACTCCGATCCTGCGAGGCCGCTCGTGCACTTGTCCGTCCCGGAGGAAATCAATGGCGCCCGTCCAAACGCCAGAAACAAACGGCAGCGGCGAGCAGGCCGGTACAAGGAGCCCGGAAAGCTGGGGTCCTCCCCCCGCCCCTCCCGCACCCGTGCACGCCCTCTCTGACAGCCTCCCGCTTTCCCTCTCATCGCCCCAACAGCTTTCGCACGCGCGTCAGGTTCAGTCAGCCAGCCGGGTCAGAGGTTCGTTCCGCCCGCCTTCGCCTTTCGGTCTCGTACCGCCGGACGTCGCTGTCAGCCCGGTTCCTTTCCCCGGCCGGGGCCGGCTTCCGCGGCAAGGAGCTTCCGCCAGTGGCAATGGCGGGCTGCTCCGCCGGGTGACCTCAGCCGGTTTCCACCTCTCAAGGATGGAAGGAAGGTCCAAGGGAGGATGATGCCGTGCGTGCGTACGTCGTCAACCGGTGGTTCAGTAAAAGATTACATGCATGTGCATGCTTGCTTGGGTTTGACAGTGATCGATGGTCCTGCGGGGGAAGATTTACAGGATTGGAAGGCAGAAGAAGATGGCTGATGCATGGCAGAGAATATTTCCATGACGAGGTAATTTCGGCCCGCGGGACCTATGTATAGAATTAGAAACCAAAGGGCTTCGATAACTGTGTCGCTGTTCTTCAGCTTCAGTAAAAGAATTCAGGGATTAGATAAATGTGTGTGTGTGCAGTGGTGAGTGTGTGATGGGATGTGGCCTGTGGTGTGTGGTGGGTTAATTAATCAGCCGGGCCTGGGGCGGATGCTTTGTGTCTGCACAGTTTAGGCCGGGAAGAGAAGCTCGTCATTTGTCACATCCATCTCAAACCAATTATATACGAGCCTGAATCGTGTATGCATGTATGCATGTATAGCTTGCTGCGTCTATACATACATACATGCACTTCTCTCTTCTTCATCCTCCCAATTTTAGCAGCTCTCTAACCTTACTTACATATATAGATGGCCTGGAAACAATTCTATGTGCTTGCGAGGTCAGGCTGTAGCTGTACATGCATATGCTGATCAGTGCTAGCTCCCTGCAGCTGTGCTGGGTTCCTTAACGCCACAAGAAAGCATACGCAAGCCATGTTCAGGCTTCTGTTTCTTAGAGCGATGCTGAGGCCAAAGTGGCAACTAATGATCACCACAAGGCACCAAATGCTAAGCTGTATGTATCCATGCATGGATGCACCCAGGCTCAGTGGCCCTCATGCAAACACAGTGCCCCACTGTGCAGTGCACCCATTCCCCGTTTCCCATGCATGCATTACTGCGATAATAACAAGTGCAATAATTGAGAGCCAAAGCAAACGCAAGCCCTGAATAATTGACCATCCTGAGTTTCTGACTGACTGAATAAGTGAATATGCAGCATGCATGTAGAGGCCACTAGCCTTTTTTCCCTGCGCCATCAACAGTGCTCCTGGGGGTGACAAGATGCATCCACGCGATGAGAGATGCATCCACGCGGATCGACAGACAGACAGACGCATCACGCACCTGATCGATCGATCGATCGATCTCCCCAGCATCAGATCTCCTCGGTCCTCATGGCCAGCCCGGCCCTGGCCTGGAGGAGGACTGTTGAGGGGCAGGATTCTGAGGCCGTGTCAGTCAGTGCATGAGCATGGCGTTGCCCAACACCACACACCACAGCCACAGCCCACAGCCACAGCATGCGTGAACACTCACTCACACACGCGCACACACAACCACAGAGAGAGAGAGAGAGGGGGCAGTGAAAAGAACAATCAATGGGAAGGGGATGCAGGGCATGACCATTTAAGGAAGCCTCCTTGACCTAGCCTGCCTGCCTGCTTGCTTGCCCGCTGGGTAGAGCAGCAGTATGATTGGGCTCTCTCTCTTGAGGTGCAGTGCAGTGCGGGCAGCAGCGCAGGATGGGGGAAAACAAGTGTACTGCTGCAAGGCTGTGATTGCTTCTCGAGAGAGAAGAAAAGCGCTGCTGTGATTTGAGGTTTCATGCTGTTTTGCAGGGCCTTTTCCTTTCGCCCAGGCAAAAGAACTACTCATTGCAAGCCCCCTCTATTCAAGTTTCGCCGGCCCAGCAAAGCATGCATGCATGCCCAACAGTTTTTTGGTTTCAGAAAGAAAGAAAGCTGCTTTCTTTCTTTCTTTCTTTTCGTTTTTTTTCCTTTTAAATTGCTTGCACGAATATTTAGTGCTGAGATAATAGCAGAGCATAGGGGAAATGATCAGCACACTGTTAATTCTAACAATTTTTAGTTACAGGTTTAAGCATCAACCATGTGTGATTAGTTTTGAAACGTATGTGAAGATAAGGATTTTTTTTAAGAAGGCCGATTAGAGGTTTATGCATCAACACAAGCATAAGTGCATGCTTTCCAAAAACTTGGCTGAATTCCACATGCATCATGACGATGGGGAAGGTGGATCATTCGTCAGCTTCAGGCTGATTAGAAGTTCCACACCATGATTATCGACACAAGTGTCATGTCATCGGCAAAAAAGAAAAGGAAATAAGCAGGATCCTCCAAAAGGAACTGATGACACCTTAAAAAAAAATCTTAACATTCTGCAAAAGGAATTGTTGATGCCAAACTTCCGGAGGAGATCAGAATTAAAAAGGCGACATGGAGAAATGGAGCAGATTAGCAAGAAATGGCAGTTATGGGCACAGACAAGAGATAATAGTAGTAATTAAGAAACTTAGCCACATGAAACTGAATCTTGTGGCACATACGGAGTAGATCACAGGCAGGTAGCCATGAATAACAAATACATCCATGCATCAATTACCTTTTTCAACAATCTTTGCTGTATGCCTACCTTCTCCGCCATGATGTGAAATTCTCTTAAATAAAAGACATCATGCGTCTATTCTACAAACCTGAAGAAGCTGGTGAACGATCCACCAATTAAGCTGCCCAATTGGTCTCTCTCTGCAATTTCCCACAGCTTTATTGAACTGCAGATCTTGGCAGTAGAAGCCAGCGTCCGCCAATTGCAGATGCAGTTCAAGAAAGCTGTGGAAGACAGCAAAGAGGGCCACACACACACACATCTCACGAGGAAATCAGCATCCAACGCCGAGTAGTAGGCATACTGGTAGAGATGAAGGCAGAGGGGCTGGCTAGGGTTCTTCACTTGTCTCTTTCAGCTAGCTAGGCTTCTTCAGAGCCATACGATGGGAGAAGTTCAGGGAGAGATACTAGCGAGTGTTTCTTCTGGCTAGGCTTGGGAGGAGGGGCATGGGTGGGTGTGGGGGGTGGAGGAAGAAGAGGGGAGCCTGAGGGTTTATTTATACCAGCGGGGCGGGGAGGAGAGATGTGGTTGGTGCATGAGAGGTTAAGGACCCAATCCCAAGAAGAATATAGAGCCTGCCCTCAACACTACTCCAAGCCCCTTCCCCTCCTCATTTCCCTCTCTCTCTCTTCACTCTCTCTCTTCTTCTTCTTCTCTCTCTCTCCACTGGGAGGAGGTGAGGAGTGGTGAAGGGGGAGACTTTTGGGGCAGAACAATCCAACTAATCCAAGGGAGGATGTAGATGAGGGAGGGGACAAGGCCCAAATACTTTATGTGACACTTGGAGGAGATGAGCCACCGGCCACGGCCAGGCTGCAGCCTAGCTACGGAAACCGGGCATTTGCTTTTGTTTTCTTTCCCTTGGTGGCTTGGAGGTGGAGGCACAGCAAACATGCACGCTTGGGACAATGCTTGCTGAAAGCAGGGGAAAGATGGAGCCTTTCTGAATCCATGGCAGCAGTCACAGCTTAATTAACCCGGCAGTTTACAAGTGGGGGGCAGAAAGCAATGGCAATTTGCAAATTATTTTGTGCAGGATCCAAAGCAAAGATTGCCTCATGAATGTTCTGAAATCATATGTAGATTTTCCATGGGATTCGCAATGATCGTACCGGCAGCGAAATCGTCGTCGCTCAAGGGTTGTCAAATATTCTTTTTGCAACAACAAAATAACATAATTGTCAATTTCAGGACCATGGCTTAGTTTTTTTAAAGGCAAAATATTGGCCATTTTCATTGATCAAGAGAGAAGGCTTTAGAGTTCTAGACCACCCAAATACTCTCACGGCATAATATTACACAAATGTTTTGCTCCCACAAGGCTCCAAAGCGAGCACTCCTCTTTGATCTTGGCAACAAGCACTCCCACAGGAACCGCAGTGTTGCGAAAGACCTGCGCATTTCGTTCCTTCTATATTCCCCATGAGATAAGCAACATGAGGGAGACAAGTGGCCTACATGACTGAGTTTGCATGGAAGCATTCCGACTCCACCAAGTCTCAACTGAGGCCAAAGCAATCAAGTCAATGGGTTGGACATCATGAAGACCAAGCCATATCTTGATCATGCCCCAGACTCTAACAGTGTATCGACATTGAAAAATGAGATGAACCGCCGATTCCTGGACTTGTTTGTAAAGAGGGCAAAGGTGACAGTTAGGCTAGCATTGGCGATGCAGTCCGTCAGTCGTCCAAATCCTATTGTTGATAACTAGTCAAGCAAAGAATTTGCACTTTGGGGGTGCCCAATTCTCCCACACATTTTTATTCATGCCCATGTCCACTAACCCAAGGAACTGGGCATTGTATGCATAAGTCATAGAATAATGGCCATCTGTAGTGAACTTCCATGTAATGGTATCCAACCTATCGGGGCTTAATTGGAAGTGAGAGACCCTATCCCATAGTGCAACAAACTCGGAGATGTGGTCAGTGGAGATACCCGCATCCATATCCACTTGAGAGATCATAGTCATTAAGCAAAACCTTGTAGATCGAGCAATTCTTCTTCTTGGAGATGTCGTAAATTTTGGGAGTAATGTCTTTGGGTCCCATACCATCAAGCCAAGCAGATTCCCAAAAAGTGGCACGGAAACCATTTCCAACCAGGACCTTGGTGGACGCCACGAAGATGTTCCGGTCATCCTTATCACATGGAGTGCCCAAGCCCAACCAAGGTTTAACCGGGTCAAGCCATTCGAACCACATCCAACAAAGTCGAAGAGCAACCACAAACTTGTCTAAATTCAAGATCCCAAGACCAGCCTAAAGTTTTGATTTGAACACTTGCTCGAAGTTGACTTTGCATTATCCGCCCATGACCTTGTCACAACCAGCCCAAAGGTAAGCATGTCTGAGGGCATTGATCTTTTTCATGACCTCCACTAGAAGATTTAAAGTCGCCATGTGGTAGATGGCAATGGCATTATGGCAGACTTGACAAGTGTTGCTTAGCATATCCTTAATCTAAAGGTACGTGAGTCGATGGAAAGATTTGCAGGCTATACAAATTATTAATATAAAAAATTAAATAATTGATATTACACATGTTCATGTCTTTTGGATGCATGCAAATGTTCATTAATGAATGACGCATTTTCTGCTCTTTAGGGAGAAACAGCCATGCTCTAAAAAGATTGATATTGTGCATCTTGAGCACTTTTTTCTACTGAACTAAAATTGAATTGAACAGAAATATCTTCATGTATGATGCGTTTGGTTACCTGCAACGTTTTTTGCCTCTGTGCATGGGTGACTCGGTTGGGCCTAGCTGAGCTAACACAAGCCAAAAATCATGTTGTGCATATAGTTTGGTTGCCTGCATCAGGGAACCAATTTTTACCTTCCGTTTGGTTGTCTTCGTTGCACTGGGTTTCATGCACTACATGGTGTTTCGTTGTGCACGGCATAAGCTATGATCATCTCTTCTCACTAGTGGTGACCTTACCGCACACGAAATTAACATCGTTTTAGTCCTCACTAGAAAACAAATGACAGTTATCCTAACTACCAACAAATACAAGTTAAAAGTCTTATTGTTCAATAAGGAAAAGTTCATTGATGCCGAACTAGGTTAAGTCCATCCTTGTCTTCCCTCGTCTTCTCCTCCTGTTGTTGTTGCTTCATTTTTCTTTGCTAATGTTACTTCTTCTTTTTCTACTGTTGATGTCACCGTTGTTGCTTCTTCTTCTTCTTCTTCTTCTTCTTCAGATCCTTGTCTGATCTCTGTTTTTTCCCATAGCCTCAGCCTACTCCAACCGTTTTATTTCTTTCAAGAATAATTGTCAAATGCCCCCACACCATGGACACAACTGTCAACATCATCGGTCGCCACATCTTCATAACTGGATGCAATGGGCAAAAAATAGCTTGACCCGGGTGAGGAAAGTGGGGAATGACTTCTGATCAAGGATCTTAAATCTATTGTTCGCTCAAAATGCCTATCAAATGTAGCTCTAAGGCTAGAGTGTCTGAGGTTAGACATTCATGTCCAATTCTAGGATAGTTCCTGCTATAGAACTCGTTTAGATGGTACATGATTTTCCTGAAGGGTGGAGAACACCAGGCCGACATGCATAGCCAGCATCTCCTACGTAGAACTTGCCATTGGGAATATTAATGCCATCAGGTCGAGACATGATGTCAAGTAGAATGTTAGCATCATGGGTTTGTTCTTCCCAGCCAGCTAACACATATGTGAACTTAAGATCGAAGTCAACCATAACAAGACATTCTGGCTTGTGTAGTGCTTTCTACACATGTATGATGTTGAATGTGTCGTCACTCTAGCAGTCACATGAGTACCATCTATTGCGACAATGCAATCCTGAAAATGACATGACAAGATGGTGTTATGGTTGTACACCAATCAATACAAGCATGTGAAGGCATGAACTATGAGTAGTGCTCACCTTGAAATTCGGATACCATCTTGAAATACGATTAGAGGCTTGATTAGGCCTCCTCTGAGCCCCCAACAACATACAAGCCTTGCATGAAATGCATGGAAATGGTCTCCATTGATCTCCTGAACATGTTGTGGATAACCCTGAACATCTGATTATGACCTACAACATAGAGGAACATGGCAACTTGCTATTCCACACTGGTGTGGATGCTATCTTATAGTAGCCCCTGCTCCTAAACATCTGCACAAGCCTGATGAAAGGTGCTCTATTCACTCAAAGCACTCACAGAGCCTCTGTGTCACTTCAGATTCGTTATCCTCTCCTTATCCCAGATTAACAATGGACCATAACATGCTTATCACTCTGACGAACAGCTCTCTTGTGGACCAACATGAGCCAGTCCTGAATCACAGCTGCCAGTGTTGCTGCCTAAACTACCAGCTTCATCCGTTCATCCCTAACCTAGGCGACATCGATGGTGTGATCGGTAATGGCGCAATCGATACTAGACCTTACCTAATAGCCTAACAAACGACCTATCCAAGGAGGGGGAGGGGGTTGTATGATGCTTACCAGCTTTAGAGCAGACGATGAGGACAAGGGGCATGGTTGAGACGAGTAGGGCGAGACGGAGACTAGGAAGAAGGGGAGAAACAACTCCTGCTGTCGGAGAGTAATGCGTTGGCGCAGTCGCTTGCGCATATCTGAGTCCCACCGTCGCCGGTGCCAATAAGTAGGGATGGGGTTGTCTAGAGCAAGAGGTGATCGAGTAAATGAGGGGTGAGTGAGGCTAGACTCCGCGCCATCCCGCGTCACTCGATTTCCTTCTCCTGCCATCTCTGCCCGATTTGCCCTGCACCTGCTCCGTACGTCGTTCCCCACTTTTGTGCCCGACTCAGCCTGGCTCGCTGGAAATCGACGATTCAAGCGTTCTCGAGCCAGGCTCGGGGATGCTTTAAGGTTTGTGTTGATGCGAGCCGGTCCTTCATGTATGCAACCAAATAGTCTTTTTTCGTCCCAAATGGACATGTTTGGGGGTAATGCAGGCAACCAAACGTGTCAATATAGAACTCAGATCAATTTATATCAGTTTCATTCCAGTTTCTTCTTCTACCATTGGTCGGGGGAGGCACAGATAAAGTAAACTGATGTTGTGAGGGGGTTCAACCAGCTCTGACTACCCAAAAGAATGTCGGTAATGATAACCGGCGAACGTTTGCTAAGAAGGAACCCCCGATGAAGGTCCACAGTCGTTTGATCGAGATCAAATGAACTGAGTTTCAAAAAAAAAATGCCTTCTCTAGGAAGGAATTATCATGCTGGTATGAAAAAATTGTCACCTCCCACGACCATTTTACGAAGAATTTTTTTTTCTTCTGCAGGAAGGTACTGTCATTGCTAGTATGAAAATTCGTCACCTCCCATGACAGTTTTACGAAGAAAAAAAATGCCTTCTTTAGGGAGGGATTGTCATGCTTGTCTGAAAAATTATCACCGCAACTAAAACTGTCATGAAAAACCTTGGCAACTGCCCCTTCCCCCACCCCCAAAACGAACGTTCGCCAGATAAGGGTGTTCAATGTCCGTGATGCTTGTTTCACTTCGTATTGTGCCGTCAACGGAAAAGGTCAACAAGTTGAATTATCAGTGTGTTTTTCTGATCATATTCCTGCTCCCGGTAAAAGGAAAACTCCCGTTTCACCTTTCAGAAACGAAATAGGCACGAAAATGTAGTAGGTCAAAATAAAATAAAATGGAGGGAGATATTTCGTCCATGCTTTCCACGGTAACCAACCAGTGGCTCTCAGCGCTCCGCCCCTCCTACGCTCCAAAGCAGCAGCGCCCCCAACCTCCCAAGCTACAAGACAAGGAGGACTCGAGAAAAATCACACGAAAACTTCCGTGATCGCACACGCAGTGAGCGAGCACTGATCGATCGATGGCGGCCAAGGTGGCGTCCCCGCTCCCGTTCCGCCGCGACCTGCGGGGCCCGCTCGGCCGGCGGTCGCCGAGGTGCGGGCTGCCCGGCGCGCTGGCCGGGCTGGGCTGGAGCGACGGCTCCCGCAGGCTCGTCGCGCCGGCGTGGCCCGCGCGGGCGCGCGGGCGGAACAACCGGTCCGACAGACGACGGAGCGCCACCATGGATGAAGACGAGCGCGCCGAGGAGTCGGGGTCGGAGGAGGCCGTGCTGATCATCGACGGGGAGGAGGAGGACGAGGACGAGCTCGGCGACGACGATCTGTCCGGGTTCCGGGGGCTCGTTCTTGATCTCTCCTACAGGTAAAAAGACACTCTTTACTAATCACTGTGCTTACGACTCAAGTTAATTTCAGCTAAAAATGGTGATTAGCATAAGCAACCGAGGTTATAGCCCTTGTGTTCTCACTGTTATACCGTAGCCTCTTCCTTTTGACATGTTGAAACGTTCTGAAATTATGCACAGGCCTGTCAATGTCGTCTGCTGGAAGCGCGCGATCTGCCTGGAGTTCATGGAGAAGGTTAGCTCCTCTACTGCAATGCAGTGCAGCCAGCAGTTCCTCATCACCATCATCATCCCACTGCTGATCAAAAATTTACGTTGTGAAACAAGCTGCTAATACAGCGATCGTTTTAGCCATGCAGGCCGACGTTCTGGAGTACTACGATCAGACGGTCTCTTCTCCCAGGGGGTCCTTCTACATCCCCGCGGTTCTCAGGGTATGTCGTAGGGTGATCCATCAATTTGTCAGTCACTTTAGACCCTGTTTTCCGACGCCGGAAATTGAATTTTCCCCGGATTCCTGATGGAATTGAACTGTTCTCACTGCTATATATCGTCTTGTTCCTCAGGTTCCACAGCTACTGCAGGTTGTGAAGAGGAGGAGGGTCAAGCACTGCCTTAGCCGTAAGAACATACTCTTCAGGGATGGATTCAGTTGCCAGTAAGCATTCCCCTGTTTTTTCTTAGGGAAGTAGTAGTAGCATTGTACTGTTACTAAAGCCATAAATTCCTTTCATCATGGATAATCAGGAGTTAATTGGTCGCACTGTCTGCACTGCATTGCAGGTATTGCTCTTCTGAAGATGACCTCACGATTGACCATGTCATCCCGGCCTCGCGCGGCGGCAAATGGGAATGGGAAAACTTGGTTTGAGCGCTCACCATTTCTACTAGTTGCACTAAATCAGTGACAATTAGTATGGATCGGAGAGAGTATCTTATTACCCTCCCTGAAATCAAGAAGAACAGTAGGTGGCGAAAGCCAAGGATACTGACTGTTAAAGAGTCTTACAAAGTTATTTTTGCCATCTCTGAATTGCTAGGTGACTGCGTGCTCTAGATGCAACTCCAGGAAGGGTAACAAGACGCTGCTGCAAGCAAACATGAAGCTACGCAAGATCCCCAAGGTCTGTGGCATTGCCTGCTCTTCTTGAATCTTGAATAATACTGCAATATTTGTGAAGTGCAGTTAGCTACCCAACTGTCCCATATTATAAGAAGAGTATAATTCTAGCTGAATTGCACCGCAGGGGCCTAAGGAATTCGACATCATCGCGGTGCCCTTGACGAAATCCGCCTTCAGGACGATCAGGAGGAGGCACGGCCTGCCTGAAGAGTGGCTGCAGTACCTTGCCGGCTCATCTCCATGACCAAGATCAAGGGAGGACTCCCTTCAGAGTTCACACCATGACCAGTAGCCATCACCCCGTGTCTCCATGTATATATAATTACCAGGCTCATCTTCTCCAGCCAAAAGATTCATGTCTATCCATCACCAGCTCTGTACATGTCTAGCTACCTTCTGATTTCTGAAAATAAATCTGTACATTGTCACTGATTGTCAGTAAGTAAATAAAACAAGATACCGACTTGAGTGTCCTTGTCACGTGCAGTTTGCATGGGCCTTGGTTTCCTGACAGGAATAATTGGAACGCTACCTAAGAGTTAGTAATATTTTTTATTAGAAAAACACAAACGTAGAAACATGTAAACCCCATGCACACTCATCCTATGAACGCACACGTATTCACTGTTGAATTTTAAGGTCGCCCGCTCGCTTAAAATTCTAAAATCTTGAAGAACCATTTGGGTTACATGGCAAGTGCAAAAGTTTAGTATAATTTGACCCATTTGTCAAATTTTCTAATGCCTACCTACTCTATCAGCACCTCCGAGAGACCGAATAAGTAATGCTTATGTTGCCTTAAATTGTTGGGTGAACCGGCGGCACTCCAGGAATAAGTAATGCTTATGTTGCCTTAAATTGTTGGGTGAACCGGCGGCACTCCAGGCCTAGCGACTCCTTTCCCCCTCTCCCCTCCAGGAGATTATCCAAAAACACACAAAGATAAACTAGAAAAGCATGAGAAGCATCTAAAAAAAAAGCATGAGAAGAACAACATTAAAAAAAAACATATGGGACATCTATAGGCGGCCTCACCAAACCGACTGTGCAGACGGCTCGGTCAGTACCCGGTCAGAAAAATGTGACCCAGCCGGCCTCCTCATACCGGCCCTATACACTTGGGCCGACCGATAACCCTCATACCCAGCCCAAATTTGGGGTGGATATGGAAGGTCCGGATGTTGCTGCCACGTTTGTTCGGCCCATCTGGACCCCACAAATATCCCCATCCATACGAACCCTAAATCCGGATCAAACCACACTCTCGTCGCCACTCCACTCTTTGTCTACTCCTCTGCATATCCCCTCCCCTTCGGATCCAATGTCGAGTTCCGGCAACGCAGCATCTGGCGGCTACGACCCCGTCGATCGGGACTCGTTGATGCGTGAGACGGTGGCGAACGACGATGAAGAGCTCATCGTCCGCATCGCGCTACGCTGGTCGTGGTTGTACCCCGTCGTCGGCCCGTCACGTCCATGCAGCTAAAGGCCCTTCGCTTCCCACCCAGTCCGCCACCTCCCGCGCCCCTCTCCGAGCCCTTATCTACCTGCTCCTGTTGGCGTCCTCGGCCATCGCCTGATCCTTGTGCTCGCGCGGCGTGTACACCCAATTCTGAGGCGCGTGCCGAACGTCACGAGGTGTGGCGGGAGAGGGAGAGGGTGGCAACGGCGCAAGCGATGTGCTCATGCCGGTCACCCGTGTGCGTCGGTCGATCCGGACGACTAGGTCCTCGCGATGTTCGTTCATCACTATGGAGACTGACGCGCGGCGTCTCCGCCGCAAGAACGCAAAGGAACTGCAGCTAGCCATCGAGCAGTCGCAACACAAGGCGGCAGAGAATGCGGCGGCCAAGGCCCAGGTCGCCCCGTTGGCGAAGGAGTGGGCACGCGGTCCATCGGTTGGCCGGCATCGTCTCCTCCTCCGACGACGATGCCCCTCCCGCCGCCGACGCCTATACGGAGGGCTACATCATCACCAGCAACCGCAAGGGCAAGGGACCGGCGCGGAAGTGTTGATATCCCGGCGCCCCTCTCCGTATCCGTTTTTGTTTTTAGTTAATTTAGTTTTTATCTATGCCTGTATGTCGGCGATGAACTAAATATTTTGGTTCGATGAAATGTGTTTGTATGACGTATGAAATTTAGTTTGAACTGTGCTCATCTATGTCCGTATGATGATCAAGCGTATTTTCTCACGTTGCATGAGTTTTGTTCAGAGTTTCACTGGACATCTCATTTTTTTTTTCTGCCTGAGCTGCCCGGTGACTCGCCGTCCGTCCGGGCACAGAGAGAGCTAGTCAGGTAGCTACGCTTGCACGCACGCACGCATGCGCGCCGCGCCGGCCTTGGCGCAAAGGTCAAACCGATGTGCCCCTGTCTCGGGTCTAGGTGCGGTACGTACTGACGTACAGTACGTAGGCGCCTCAAAAGGGGAAGGAAGACCGCTACCAACGTTTCCATCTGAGGCATCGGTTTGGAGGATCAGCTTAATCAATTCCCTCTTCCCTGATCCTGACAGTGATATGTTTCTCTTTGACCAGCTAGCTAGCTGAGCACCAACGACTGGTCAAATGGAACACTGAGACGCGTACACGCACCACTCTGAAACAAACATATCGACATGCGCATTCCTAAAAAAATCGATACAAGGTATGTTCAAGTGGACCGCATACCTTTATATTATGAGGTGCGGACGTGCGTAGTTTGTCATTCAAACGTAGACCTATATCGGTCTGTCGAGCAGTTTGGACGTATTTTTTTTGACAAACATAAGACAAACGTGGGGGCTTTGCGGGAGTTCGGACAGCAACCATGTAGGACTCCGACACCCCCGGCCCACCCAAAACCGTTCACGGACCTGCGCCTTCATCCTCCTTATTTTCCCTCCTTTCTTCTTTCTCTCTTGCCTTCGCCGTCGCTCCACCACCCTAGCCGTCACGCCACACCCTTACCGAAATTCTACGTCTTCATCACCTCAAGCGTTCCAGCCGGCTCCACCCCGCTTCTTCTCCGTCGCCATCCAACCCCTCTCTTTCGATCGTCCCGCCAGGTACCATCCGCTGCTGTTGTACTCGCCATCCTGACAACTGTTCGATGAATTGTCGAAGCTAAAAAAGTTCACTTCTTGTTTCAAGCATGGATTCTGATTTGAAGTACATATATGAGCACTATGTTGAGTCGTCTGACGGCTCGTCCAATGAGGACTACACGGATGACGATGATGCAGGCAATCTTTGAAGACACTAGGCGTGTGGAGGAGCATGTTTTCAATTTCAAGGGGTCGATCAAGGGTCATCGAGTGCTCAACTGCAATAGGGCGCGCGGCCATTTGACACTGATGGCCGACTACTTTGCCCCGATGCACTCTTCGCTGATCATTTTTATCGGCGTTTCGGATGCACAAGACTGTCTTCGATCGTTTGTACCATGGCGTTCGGTCCTATAATGACTACTTCGTCTTGAAGAAGGACGTTGTGTGAACGATTGGGTTTTCTGTTTACCAGAAATGCACGGGCGCACTCCGGATGCTTGCATATGGCACGGTCGCTGATTCGTCGGACGAGTATCTATGAATGCTTGAGAGGACATGTGGTGATGTCATGGTCAGGTTTGCAACTGTCGTGGTCGAGGTGTTTGGACCTCGGTACCTGAGAGAACAAACTATGACAGACACCGAGAGGCTCTTGACAATCTTAGAAGTGAGGGGTGCCAAGGTTTGATTGGATCTCTTGACTGCATACATTGAAAATGGAAGAGTTGCCCGAAGGCTTTACAAGGGCAATATCAGGGTCATATTAAGAAGTTCACCATCATTCTTGAAGCAGTTGCATCACATGATCTTTGGATTTGACACGCTTTCTTTGGTATGCCGGTTCTAATGACATCAATATGTTGCAGCGATCATCGTTGTTGTTTACTGCAACTCTTGGGATCCGAAGACCTTGTGGGAGGTGATGAGATGCTGTGTGATCATGCACAACATTACCGTCGACGATGAGAGTGAGGATGTTGTCGCAGCTTTAGAATTTGAGAACATGTGTGACCCTATCGAACTTCCAAATAAGAATCCAGCCACATTTGAAGAGTTTATTCAAATACATCAAGAAATTCGGCATCGATCAACTCACGAGCAGTTGAAGAAAGATCTGATTGAGAATCTTTGGACAGTTAAAGGAAACAACAATGTTGAAATGTAATATTTAAGCTATTTTAAATTTGAACTACCGCTGCATGTGGCTATTTGAACGTGTGAACTCTATGTATGCCGGCAATTTTGAATGTTTGAACTCTATGTATGCGGCTATTTGAACGCGCGAACTTTTAAAAAAATTAGGCACACCTGGTGTATGCGGTCAGCGTTGAATGACCGTCTTTCGTATTCGTGTTTGTAGGCTGGTCTTTCTCTGTCCGTGGACGGGCATCGGAAGAAATTTGCATGTTGGTCGTTGGAGATGCCGTGAGCATCCTTTTGAGGGGCAAATGACACGGGCACCTGTTACTACGTGATACCACTACTACACTAGAGACGAACACTCCCCCGGGCTCTGGAAGTCTGAACGCCAAACGCGGAACTCAGACCAAAGGTAGAACGCCAAATGCTGGTCAAAAGAAGAATTGTCAAGAGGAAGAAGCGTGCAAGCGGGCGCACGCACACGCATACTTGCTCGATCGTGTCGATTTGCGCCTGACGGTTGGAGTAGCGACCTGCGAAAGCTACGTACGCTCCCGGTCCGAGGCCGGCCGGCCGGCCGGTCTGCGCGCGTGCGTGGATGCATGCGGCGGCGGCAGAACGGTGTCAGTCGGTCGGGTCGGAGGAGTGCCGCTGGATCTGGAAGAAGGCTCGCCTCGGTCGAGCGGAGGCGGTGCGCGGAGCGGAGGCCCCGGATCAGGGGGCGGCATACGCGCTGCACGTACGAGCACGGGGTGCGCGCCATGCATGGCTCTCTCTGGCCGCGGCAGACGGCTATAGTAGTAGTGCGTTCTCGTCCCGATGCCGGGGATTTGTCAGATCCCATTGACGTTCTCCCGAAGCAAATTCACCTGTCAGAATGTCGGATCTGCTCCCGCTACTTTACACGCATCGAGGCCGAAGAACTCGCATTTTTATTAGTGGTACTGCACACACTTCGCTTGATCCGGAGTTCGATCGCTTCAACTTAGGGCTTCGGTAGTTGCCGCGACCGTGCGGTGGCAGCAAACCAGGCGAACCCAATGTTTGGCTCGTCGATCACAATTCACAAAATGCCAACAAGCCACACATGCACGATGCATGCACGTTTCCTTGGTCAATGAGCGAGTTGTACGTGAGCAAAAAAAAATGCTACACGTACGAACCCCTAAATAGGGGCCTCTTTGATTCGTAAGATTTTGAATATGCGGGATATGAAAAGTATAGAATTAGAGTGGCATGTCCATTTGAACCTTATAGGATTAGCAATGAGTGTTTGATGGCACAGGAAAAAAAAAATTGTAAAAGGAGGTTGGAGTGGATGTTGGATTTCCTCTGAAATGTAGTATAAAAGATTCCATGGGAAAACATCCTATGAGATTCAATCCAATAAATCAAAGGACCAATGTATGAAAAATTTCTAAGGATTTCCATCCTCCAAAACCCCTAAAGAATTCAATTGAATCAAAGGAGCCCCAAATATCTTACGAAAGGAGGTTTCCTTCCCTAAAAGCATCTACAACCGGACCCCTTATACCCGTCTCAAACGTCCGAACAGGCCGTCCGGTCACAAAAAATTGACTCTGACGGACAACCTAAACGGGTCTCAAACGTTCGGGCTGACCGGCACCCCTCATATCCATTCCAATTTTTGGTTTTTTTTGGAATTATGGATCTGAAAACAAGAGTGGCAAAAAGATAGATCGGAAAGNNNNATGTTGGAAAATTAGACCCGGGGCCGTAGGATTCACT
>CBMN010760169.1:0-17666 GCA_000582825.1 Hordeum pubiflorum
CCATCCACAAAAGTTTAACATGGGGCAAAACAAATTTGATTGGGGGAACTAACACCATCAATGTAGTAACAGAAATTTATACATATGAAGTATACATGTGTATGTGTGTGCAAGAAAGAATTAGAATTTTTTCGTGCTCTGGAAAACTCAATTTTGAAAAAGAGATCCCTGTAGCTTGAGCTCTGCTGGCATTTTCTGTTACTGTAGTTTTTCTAGGAAATTTATAGTCTCTCCTAAGGGCATCTCTCGCCCATCCGCAAAAGTTTAACATGGGGCAAAAAAAATTTGATTGGGGGAACTAACACCATGAATTTACTAACAGAAATTTTATACATATGTAGTATGCATGTGTATGTGTGTGCACGAAAGAAATAGAAATTTTTCGTGCTCTGGAAAACTGAATGTTGAAAAAGAGCTCCTTGTAGCTCGAGCTCTACTGGTATTTTCTGTTACTGTAGTTTTTCTAGGAAATTTATACTCTCCTAAGGGCATCTCTAGCCCATCCGTAAAAGTTTAACATCGGGCAAAAGAAATTTGATTGGGAGAACTAACACCATCAATGTAGTAACAGAAATTTAATACATATGTAGTATACATGTGTATGTGTGTGCATGAAAGAATTAGAAATTTTTGGTGCTATGGAAAACTGAATTTTGAAAACGAGGTCCCTGTAGCTCGAGCTCTGCTGGCATTTCCTTTACTGTAGTTTTTCTAGGAAATTTATAGTCTCTCCTAAGGGCATATCTAGTGATATAATATAGTATATGTAGTATACATGTGTATGTGTGTGCACCAAAGAATTATAATTTTTTCGTGCCCTGGAAAACTGAATTTTGAAAAAGAGCTCCCTGCAGCTCGAGCTCTGCTGGCATTTCCGTTACTGTAGTTTTTCTAGGAAATTTATAGTCTCGCCTAAGGGCATCTCTAGCCCATCCACAAAAGTTTAACATGGGGAAAAAGAAATTTGATTGGGGGAACTAACACCATCAATGTAGTAACAGAAATTTTATACATATGTAGTATACATGTGTATGTGTGTGCACACGAAAGAATTAGAAATTTTTCGTGCTCTGGAAAACTGAATTTTGAAAAAGAGCTCCCTGTAGCTCGAGCTCTGTTGGCATTTACTGTAGTTTTTCTAGGAAATTTATAGTCTCTCCTAAGGGCATCTCTAGCCCATCCGCAAAAGTTTAACATGGGGCAAAAGAAATCTGATTGGGGGAACTAACACCATCAATGTAGTAACGGCTATTTTATACATATGTAGTATACATGCGTATGTGTGTGCACGAAAGAATTAGAAATTGAAAACTGATTTTTGGAAAAGAACTCTATGTAGTTCGAGCTCTGCTGGTATTTTCCGTTACTGTAGTTTTTCTGGGAAATTTATAGTCTCTCCTAAGGGCATCTCTCGCCCATCCGCAAAAGTTTAACATGGGGCAAAATAAATTTGATTGGGGGAACTAACACCATCAATTTAGTAACTGAAATTTAATACATTTGTAGTGTACATGTGTATATGTGTGCACGAAATAATTAGAAATTTTTCGTGCTATGGAAAACTGAATTTTGAAAAAGAGCTCCCTGTAGCTCGAGCTCTGCTGGCATTTTCTGTTACTGTAGTTTTTGTAGGAAATTTATAGTCTCTCCTAAGGGCATCTCTAGCCCATCCGTAAAAGTTTAACATGGGGCAAAAGAAATTTGATTGTGTGGACTAACACCATCAATGTAGTAACATAAATTTAATACATATGTAGTATACATGTGTATGTGTGTGCACGAAAGAATTAGAAAATTTTCGTGTTCTGTAAAACTGAATTTTGAAAAGAGGTCCCTGTAGCTCGAGCTCTGCTGGCATTTCCTTTACTGTAGTTTTTCTAGGAAATTTATAGTCTCTCCTAAGGGCATATCTAGCCCATCCGCAAAAGTTTAACATGGGGCAAAAAAAAATTGATTGGGGAAACTAACATCACCAATGTAGTAACGGAAATTCTACACATATGTAATATACATGTGTATGTGTGTGCACAAAAGAATTAGGATATTTCGTGCTCTGGAAAATTGAATTTTGAAAAAGAGCTCCCTATAGCTCGAGCTCTGCTGACATTTTCCATTACTAATTTTTTCTGTGAAATTTATAGTCTCTCCTAAGGGCATCTCTAGCCCATCGGCAAAAGTTTAACATGGGGCAAAAGAAATTTGACTGGGAGAACTAACACCACCAATGTAATAACGGAAAATTTACCACATATGTAGTATACATGTGTATGTGTGTGCACAAAAGAATTAGAATTTTTTTGAGCGCTGGAAAATTGAATTTTGAAAAAAAGCTCGTTGTAGCTCGAGTTCTGCTGGCATTTTCTATTACTGTAGTTTTTCTAGGAAATTTATAGTCTGTCCTAAGGGCATCTCTAGCCCATTCGCAAACATTTAACATGGGGCAAAAGAAATTTAATTGGGAAAACTAACGCCCCCAATGTAGTAACGGAAATTTTACACATATGTAGAGCGGCGCATCGGGAGAAGAAGAACGAGACAGGAAGAGGCTGTCGCATCAGAAGGGTGAGAGAGATGGGTTGGGTGGTTTCCGACCGTACACAACATGACGCCCCCGATCTGGATCCGACGGCTTCCGCGGGTGTGCGCTCGGGTGCACTAATTAGCATTTAGGAACATTTTTTAGGGCTTCACAATGATTAACAACTGACCTTTTTTCCCTTCATGAATGGGCCGAATTGACCGCGGCCCATTTTAACTGGCGAATGGGCGATCGCGTGCTTCCCGCTCGCTATAGCAGCGCCCCTCACTCCTCGTCCTGTCGACTGACGCCGCCGCCCCCGCCGCCTCGGAGCCCAGAATCTCGACTAGCCCTGCCGGCCATCGCCTTAATGCTAGCCACCATCAACACCAACACCGCAACCTGAGATTTTGGGCATGCCATGGGTACGGGATTGGAGCCTCGGCAGCAACGCCGCCGTCTCTGCGCCATCGTCATTAACCAACCCAGGCTGCCGGAGCTCCCACGAGGAGATACACATGCTCTGGTAGACTGAGCTCTTCCTAGTCCGGAGGCAAAGTTGTTATATTAACAGTTCCGAGGGGAAGAACCGCGCGCGGCAATGGCCAGGGCCGCCGACTACTACTCTTTCCTCCAGAGCTGCATGGGCTGCTTCCGGCAGGGCAGGGCCATCCACCACAGGTTCGTCGCGTCCGCCTCTCCCCCCGACCTGCACCTCAGCACCAAGCTCGTCCTGTTCTACGCCAAGCACGGCGACGTGGCCTCCGCCCGCAGGGTGTTCGACGGAATGCCGCACCGGAGCGTCGTGTCCTGGACGGCCATGGTCTCGGGGTACTCAAGGAATGGCCGGCCCCGGGAGGCGCTGGAGCTGTTCGCCCTCATGCACGTGTCTGGCGACACAAGGCCGAACCAGTTCACGTACGGGAGCGTGGCCTGTGCGTGCGCGGCGGCTGGGTGCGCGAGGAGCGGAGAGCAGGTGCACGCGTGCACGGCCAAGGGGAGGTTTGCTGGGGACATGTTCGTGCAGAGCGCCCTCATGGACATGTACCTGAGGTGTGGGTCGGTGGAGGATGCGAGGCGGATGTTTGCGGCGATGGAGAGGAAGGATGTGGTTTCGTGGAATGCCTTGCTTAGGGGTTTTGTGGAGCGTGGGCATTGCAGTGACGCGCTTGGGTTGTTATCCTCAATGCTGAGAGAAGGTATGTCCTGGCACCGAAATCTGCTATTCATCTTGCTATGCACTGCCTTGAAAATGTGCAGTCCCGCTCACATACTGCTATGAACACCTTAAATCAATGCCCTTTATTGTAATCATAGTGTGTCATGCATGCTATATCTGATTTTAATTAAAAAGGAATACAATATATACTAGATTTGGGACACTCTGAATGTGTATTTTTTTCTCATCGAAATGTACCAGACAAAGGTAAACAAAATTGTTACTCATCTCTGTGGTAACGTTGACATAAAACTAGCACTTCCAATAACTTTTGTCCACTGTTCAATTTCTGTTTTGTCTTTTATAGGCTTGTCAGTTTAAATTTCTGTTATACTGTTGTTTGAATATTCAAAATGCATTTTTCCTTTGTTAGTCATTGACGTAAAAAAACTTGACAGAAATGCTGCCTGACCATTTCACATTTGGAAGTGCTCTAAAAGCCTGTGGAGCAGTCAATGTGCTCGCTAACACAGAGCTGATTCACACTTTTATAATAAAGTTGGGCTACTGGGGTGAAAAGGTTGTTATTGGATCACTTATTGATGCTTATGCAAAATGCCGGAGCATGAGAAGTGCACGAATGATATACGACTCCATATGTGAACCAGACCTTGTGTCGTCTACTGCGCTGATCAGTGGGTACTCCATGGATAAAAACCATACTGAAGAGGCAATGGAGCTCTTCTGCAAGATTTATCGTAGAGATCTGAGAATTGACGGTGTACTGTTAAGCTCCTTGCTTGGCCTTTGTGCTAATGTGTCATGCCTCAGATTTGGGACCCAGATTCATGCTTACATGTACAAAAAGCAGCCAATGGGAGACCTGGCATTGGACAATGCTCTAGTTGATATGTATGCAAAGGCAGGAGAATTTTCAGATGCCAGGCGTGCTTTTAATGAAATGCCTTGCCGAAATGTGGTTTCATGGACTTCACTCATTACTGCCTGTGGGAAAAATGGTTTTGGGGGAGATGCTGTGAGCCTTTTTGAGAGGATGGTGGAGGATGGTGTGAAGCCAAACGATGTGACATTCCTTTCTCTTCTGTCTGCTTGTGGTCATTCTGGTCTGATGAGCAAAGGGATGGAGTATTTCACTTCGATGATGAGAAAGTACGGTATTGATCCAAGAGCTGAGCATTACAGTTCTGCTATCGACCTTCTTGGCCGTGGAGGTCAGTTAGAAGATGCTTGGAAGTTAGTGGAGAATGTGGATACTGAACCCAACTCGTCAATATTGGGCGCTATGCTCGGAGCTTGTAAAACGCATGGAAACATGCCTCTCGGAGAAACTGCAGTCAAGAATCTTATCAGTAAAGGTGCTGAGAGTTCTGTACACTATACCGTGCTTGCAAACATGTATGCAGAATTTAATTTATGGGAAGATGCTCAAAGTACAAGGAAATTAATGGCTGAAACATCTGGTGGCAAGGAAGCTGGTTGCAGTGTCCTCTGAAGATCACTAATAAAATTTTGCTTACCAAGATATTCAGATAATGGCCATTTGCCCTGATAGATGCACCTGATGCATCTGGATTACCCTCAGACCTTTGTCCACAATGAACCTGACCGATCCAACATGTAGAGCCTCCAGATGTTTGTAAATTCTAACCGACTTCAGAATCTTGCCCATTTGATTAAGCAGAGAGAATCTAATGACTTATCAGCAGCCATCATGTTGGTTCAGGGTAAGTGCACATTGTGCTTAATATTAAAACTTTTGTATAGTTTGTTCATTTGGATAATCTGTTGGGTTACTTTCCGTGTGAATGCATATCTTGCAACTTTTACTGACTGTAACAGATTTGCGGATGCATTTTTGACTCATAAAAGTCTTGTCAGTATTCTCAATTATGTTTGATGTATTGATTGGACAGTTATAGGTTTATGGTCTTAATCCTTTTTTTTTACTTCAAGTTGTCTTTATCAGTTGATACCAACAAGAATACTGTAAAAACATGCAGTTAGCCAGTTTGCTATTCCTTTCTGTACAGACGATACCCTGTTTTCCCACTCTATGCTGTCCATCTCTTTTTATGTGGGTACAAATGTTGAGTATTTTTTTCAAATAGGTGGATACATGATTTATGACTAATCTGTGATCCTTCCTTTATATGTTGAATCTGACTGCCAATATCATGGCCTTGATCTATTGCTTACGTCGGTGTCGAGTGAAGCAGATCTTAAACTTTTAAGTCTCGAGAAACCAAAACCCACCACGTTTCAGTTACTTAGTGAATAATTCAATATATTATCAAACCCATGTGCTGTTGACTTAAGTTTTGTTTGTTGAGTTGGTTTACCTTGTAAAATATGTTAATCACTATTTTTGATCTGAACTGCAAAAACATTTTTTATGTACCATTGTAAAAGATCTTATATTTGTTGAAAATAGCATACCTTTTTTCAGTATCATATTGTAGTATAGTCCTGACTGATACACCAAACTTGCTCGTCAGTTCGATCATGGCGAATCATAGAACTGAAACGTCTTTTTTTATCTTGCATGCATTTTACGAGTGGTTGCTGCTCTATGAACTAGCATAATACGGTTATTCTTCTTTCACATTATTTGCTTTCAAATTGCATCCGAGGATAATTATTACGATAATCAGCCGTTCCCTAAATAATATTAAAATAGAGGATGCTGTTCACCAGGGAGCATATGCACCCTGGAGCCAAAACTCCGCGTCCATGATAACAGCTAGCAACTTACAGTTCAAGTATTTGATTTGGCACTTTTTAGGAACATGCTGTAGTTGCATCTTAAGAGTGTCTGTTACACAAGTACCTGGGCCATGATGGATGGTCATCATTCATCCAATGCCTATTGGCTAAAATAGCTCATAACTGGTTGATTACAGATTCTTAACTTCTGGAACACCTGCTACCCCATCATACTCCCTAGATGCCTCATCCGAGACTATTCTTCAATTCTTGTACATCCACGCTAACCACAGGATTCCTAAAATACTGACATTCAATCATATGCCAAAGTCTTAGACCATCCACTGGCTGCATGATATAAGGAAGTAGTACAGCTGCAAGGGCGTGTAGGCTTCTAGAGCCACTATACTAATATTGAGCAAAATGGTTTGCTTACTATCACTAGTGTGCAAGCTAAGCAACTGAACTATATAAAGCAGGCTGTGAGCTCTAGTTCACCTCAAAAATCAGCAAGGACATTCACAACATGGTTTACAGACTCCTCTTTGGATTTCTCCTTCCTCTTGTCCTACAACCCTCCTTAGTGTTATGCAATCCAGCAGAGTTGAAGGTTGGCTTTTACCAATACACATGCCCATATGCAGAGGTCATTGTTCGTGATGAGATGGCCAGGATCATCTCCCACGTCCCAAGCCTCGCTGGTCCTCTGCTTCGCATGCACTTCCACGACTGTTTTGTCAATGTGTGCACACACCTTAAGTCTCTTCTGAACCGCTTCAGTTGAATTTAGAGATGTACTGAACTGTTTGTGCTGTGCAGGGTTGTGATGGTTCTATTCTACTTGATAGCATACCAGGATTACCATCCGAAAAGGAATCGGAACCGAACCTCAGCCTGCGAGGCTACGGCACAATTGACCTTGTCAAGGCTAAGCTGGAGCAAGCCTGCCCTGGAGTGGTCTCCTGTGCTGATATCCTAGCTCTTGTGGCAAGGGACGTTGTACTACTGGTAAGAACTAGCAGCTCATTAATTTTGGTTTATTTCTTCAAGTAAGATAAGTTAACATAGTTCAGAAAACTGGTGAGGATAGGACGATTTAGGCCAACAGTGGTGGCAGAACCCACACGATTTTGACTGCTTTCACTAAGTTCCATCATCTTTTATATGTATTTATTTCTGGAAAGTATCTGCTCTCTTGATAAGCCAACTTTCGTTTTCACTATGCAACAGACCCATGGGCCTTACTGGAATGTCCCAACTGGGCGACGAGACGGATTGAGATCGGTGAAGGACGATGCTTTGAACAACCTACCCCCACCCTTTTTTGATGCCACTCGTAATCTGAATCAGTTCTTCATCCCGAAGGGCCTTGATGCAAAGGATCAGGTGGTTCTGCTAGGTATATACTATTACTACTCTTCAGGAACTAAAAACTCAATGCAGCATTGTCTAATATAAACTAGGGCATCTTCTCTCCTAGTTTTGTGTAGCCTATGGTCTTCTCCGTTGTAGTTTACCTGAACTTTCCCGATCCCAACGAATCTCTAGTAGCATTCTCCAATAAAGGTGCTCCTTTGCATGCACAACTAAGCAATGGGTTAATCAAGCAAGGCCGTATGCTGCATGCACGTGCCAAGTCAACAGAGACGGGGAAAACTAAACTTTGTGGGCTCTTGTAGTTGAACTGCATGATGCAAGACCAAGAGTCACTTTGCTCTGGTAGAAAAACAAAGTATAGCTCCTTATTTGCAAATTAGTAAGTACTATATTATTTGCTATTCGTTTTGCACACGCAGAAGAATGGGAGAAGAAAAACTCTGCAGTTCATGATAAACTAGGAATGTGTTGCAAACTCTATTTCTGATTATCTTGCAACTGCATAAAATATATACGACGAAAATTCCTGATTGTTGCAAATATGGCAATTCAAGCTCTGTAGGAAACCATGGAAACTGACACATTCTATCTTGTTCATGCATTGACAGGGGGGCACACCCTGGGCACCTCCCACTGCTCGTCCTTCTCGGACCGGCTCTACAACTTCAGTGGCACGCAGATGACGGACCCGGCGCTGGAAAGACATTACGCGCTGCGGCTGAAGAGCAAGTGCAGGCCTGGCAACACAACGACGCTGGTGGAGATGGACCCGGGGAGCTTCCGGACGTTCGACGCGAGCTACTATCGCCACGTTGCCAAGGGGCGGGCGCTCTTTACCTCCGACCAGACGCTCATGCTGGATCCCTTCACCAGGGACTACCTCCAGCGTCAAGCGGCCGTCGCGGCTGCTGGCGGCTACCCTGCGGAGTTCTTTGCGGACTTTGTGGTGTCCATGGTGAAGATGGGGAACATCCAGGTGCTCACCGGCGCGCAGGGGGAGGTCAGGCGGCGCTGCGCCGCGGTGAACCAGATGGGCATGTAGGCCGGTGGCCTGTGTGATCATATATCAGCAAGTAAATTATCGAAGTCTCTTGGTATTGTATGATTGATGTGTATTACGCGCGTACATTTACATTGTGTGCATAATGTATTGTTCGTTTGTACGATGTATTGAAATTCAAATAAGATGTTTACTTGAGTGATGATTCAGTGAAATAATGTCCTCTGCCAGCCTCTCGATGAACACGCCACAACAGAGAACTGGTGTTTGTATTTTCCGATTATTGTCGGCTGCGTAGACGTACAGGAAACTTGAGGCTGGGATGTGCTTCTGGCAGAAGAGTTTACTTGGTGCCCTGGATATTCTATTTCCATAGGCCATAGCTAGCCAGCTAATGGATTAGGCATAACAGCAAATCAAGCTAGCTCCACATGCATGGACTTGGACCACGCCATCCACTCGTCAACTCTTCAAGCTTGCCTCACACTCCTTGTACACCAACTTTCTAGCCTTTTGGTCATATATATCCGGTAGATTTGTTAAGGCCAGTTGTGAGTAAAAGCAGGCAATCAATTTAATAATTTAAGGGGACTCAGATTTACAATGATTTCAGACAACTAGTAAGATGCAAATTTCCGTGTTTTGACCATTTTGCAAAAGTTTAGTCGGAAATGACCACTTATTCGAAAACATTTCAGGATCTGATCATTTTCCTACAGTCGGGATCGATGACGATAGGATATAGCTGCCTACCGCCAAGGCCCCTGGCGGTAAGCAACTTATCCACGCCAGGGTAGCGCACCCCTACCGTTACAAAGACCGACGGTAATCTGTATAACCCTACCGCCGAGGTGCCCGGCGATAGGTGTGTACAAACGTTCCATCTAATACTTAGAAGTTTTTTGCGGTAGGGCGTGCACCCCTACTGCCATGTGCCTCGGTGGTAGGCTGGTATACCGTACCGCCATCGACCCCGACGGTAAAAAAAATGATCAAATCCCGAAATATTTTCGAACATGGGTCAGATCCAACTAAACTTTCGTAAAAGGGTTAAAACACCAAATCTTGCCCTAGTAAGACTAAGAACAGATAAGATGGGTTTTTTTGCTCGAAATGCTTTTTGCATACACCACCTTCCTTTGCTCGTCCAATGACATCGTCCCAAGTTCCCAACCGAAAGACGAGGAATATTGCCCTATACCAAAGCCCGAAGAAACCTAGCTGGGTTAGCTTTGGCATCGATCTCCATCACTTTCCGTTCCCTTCCACTTTCTTCAAAGAATCGCCTCTCGAACGTACTGTATAACCCCAGACGAACGTAACTAAACTTGCAGTGCATGCACCGCCATGCTCGATCGCCAACGTGGACACGGCGACCACAGGCCAACCAAGCACGCACGCGCCATGCCGCCGACCGCCACGACGGCCGGCTGGCTCCACCGCCCGCTCCCGAGGGAGCGGCCGCACCTGACGCGCTGCACCAAGATCGTATGCTCCGCCTTCCTCATCCTGCTCCTCGTCGCCGGCGTGCTCCTCTTCGTGGCCTACCTCGCCGTGCGCCCGCACAGGCCGCGCTTCCACGTCACCGCCTTCTCCGCCGCCGGCATCCAGCAGGCCGGCGCCACCACCGGCGTGCTCCTCTCCGGGCAGCTGTCCATCCGCAACCCGAACCAGGACGTGGCCTTCTTCTACGACCGGCTCTACATGTCCGTGCTCTACCGCCAGTACGGCGCCGTCGTCAAGGACCACGACCTGGCCGGCGGGGCGCCCATGTACCAGCCGCCCAAGACCACGTCGCCCCTCGCTTTCGAGGGTGTCGCCGTGCCGGCGGGCCCCGCCACGGCCGACATGGCCAGGGCGGCCGCGGAGGCAGGAGGCGCGGTGGAGTTCACGGTGAAGGTCCGGTCGAGGATCCGGGCCAAGGTGGCGGTCTGGGGGTTCCACTGGCACCCGCTCCACGTGGACTGCGACGTGGCCGTGGGGCCCGACGGGCAGCTGCTGCCGGAGGCCCGGCAGAAGCGCTGCGGCATAGACTTTCTCTAGGTGTAATCCGCCTGCCTTCCACTTAAAAAAAATACCAAAGTAGTAGTAGTACATAGTTACCAGCAAATAACTAGCGGCAACATTCCAGTGTAATCCGCCTCTAGCTCATTCCTACGATTCAGAGCAAGTATAATTAACATCATACTGTTAAAAAACAACATCTTCAGTAGGTTAATTTAATTAACACAAACCAAATCCTTAATTGTCAGGCCCATCACTGGTTTTTTCTCTGTACAATTGTACTCATTTGACATCAGTCCGCAAATCTATCAAGAGAATGCATGCGTGCATGCATGCTTTTGCGCAACTGATGCACCAACAAATCGGATCTAAAGCTTAATTGAGAGGACTGCATCCTTCATTGGCAGGCCCATTGCTGGTTTGCTTCTCTGTACAATTCCATTGCCTCCTCCATTACCTTTGGTTGCGATAAAAGTCGTGATCTTTTCTTACAGGATGGATGACCTTTGGATGAGAAGAAAGAGAGGAAATTTGTAAATGCTGACTCCCCTTTCATCTTTCCTGCCTTGTCAAGGCACAAAGGAGCAGCGTGGGGATCAAAACCAGCAGCAGCGAGTAGCAACATTCCAATGTAATCCGCCTCTACCTCATGCCTACAATACAGAGTACGTAATTAACATAACATTCTTGATAAACAACATCTTCTAAATTTTTTTGAAGTTATAACATCTTCTAATTAACATGAAGTAAAATACTTGCATGCATACATATTTCACCGAGAAGGCTCTCGCTCCACTTTATAATATATATAAAGCAACGACTTAGAAATCCGCACATACAATTCGACCCCGCATCCCACGCATCCAAGGCAAGATACAACGGTGTAGAAGAACGGCAAAAAAGTCGAGCCTGGCAAACTAGGTCTCGTAGACGACACCTCCTTCAGGAAGGGGAACGACACCGGAGTGTCATTGCTGCCCGATCCAAAGGATCAAGGTCTTCACCCGGAGCCACCCGAAGGACAGAGATAAGTCGCGACAACGCCTTCATGAATGCTACCATTATCCTGGCCACGACTACACAAGGGGATGACCCTCGGCAAGCAAATTGGCCTCCACAATGTGGTGCGGCCAGACGCAAGGACAAATGCCGCACCAACCGATCGAACGCCGAGCACCGACCACCACGCCACCCACACGACCATGGCGGCCAGCCCGCATCCGAGCCGTGACCTGACCTCCTCAAGCGAGCACCACATCCCCCACCACAAAGGCTCCTGCCTCGGAATCCGAGACCACCCCACCTCTGCCGCCAAGGCACACGAATGCCGTCTATGGAAGACGGGCAAAAGTGGCACCTTTCACCCCAAACCGGCCCCATGGTAGGAATGGGGCCTAGCCGACCGGAACACATGCATGGAAGGTTGTTTGCAACCACCGGCCAAGCCACAACCACCGCACCACGCCACCGTGGACCAGTGCCACCGCCACAACCCATCTAACACCTCTAGATTTCGGCAATGGAAAATGCCGGGAGGCACCCCTGCCTTCCTCCCCAGATTCCTCTGCCTCACCGATCGACCAACGCACCTTGCATTGAGCTGCCGTCACCGCCGAGCAGGAGTAGCCACCGGCTGACGCTTAAACCACCCGCACATAGGAGGGGTAGCCCACCACCACCGCCACACACCACCCTCGACCAGCTAGCCGCCACGACAGGGTGCGGCAGCCCGCTGCCCGCACGTCAATGGCCAGATATGAGCGCCCCCATCGCCGGAGCCATGCAGCAGATGACGCCCCCGCCCACCGCTCGTGCACCTCCACCAGTACGCCGGCATGGGGCCGCCACCCGCCGCCATCCTTCGGCATCGGCGCCACCATGTCGCAACACCCATCGCCCAGTGTTGGATCCCTAATTAGACACCAAGTACAGTGCGAAGGCTGTTGATGGGGGAGGCGAGAGAATCCCTGCCGCCGGCGGCGACGAGGAGGAGGGAGGGAAAAGGTGGAAAGGAGGGCCTGGAGGCGGCGGCGACTAGGGTTCCCCCTCGGTCACGTGCGGGGCGACGCGAGGGGGAGGGGAAAGCAGATGTCCCTACATGCATAATGATTTTCTAGGTTTTCCTTTATACTTTTGTCCCTAGGTTTCTGGCTACGCAGGGCTGTACCTAGCTTTTTTAAAACCCTCAGTTTTGCCTCTCTTCCGTTTCATGTCCCTAAGAAGACACCCTTCCGTCCTGTCAGCACCACAGTGGTGAAGCCAGTAAGATCATATGAGGGGGGCGACTATTGAACAAGGTGATCGGGGATAAAACAAGTGATGAAATGAATATACCTTCGGAAAAATGGTGTCACCAGGAGGCGGGTTGGGAACCATAATGCCAATATTTTGGTCATCTCACACATGTGCCTCGCAATAAGATGTCCAACCTACATACATATATATACAAACCAATAAGCAATAATATCGACTTTGAAAATTAACAACCACACTAGTCCAAAATGAACAAACAAAAGTATGTATGTACCTCATGCGCGATGACGGTGGCAATCTCAGCATCCGTGCTAAAATGATCAAGTAATCCCGTGCTGATTATTATCTTACCACCAGGTAAGGATCGCCCTCTCCCGTCCTTTTCTTCCACAACTATCACCTCCCAATTGAGCTCGTCAATCCAATTCAGGCGCATCATCATTTGTAGTGGTTCCTGTCCTCGTCGTTCTTTCTCGCTCTTTATGTACAAGCCACGATCGATGGCGTGAATGATCTTCCAGCCAATGTTGTGGACACGAACACTTTCATGGTGGTGTGGGTCGAGGATCTTGGAGGCGTGCTCTTTCTTGAAACTAGCAAACCGACGCTCACCGATCGCGCGCTCTCTCTTAGGAGAGCAGACGACCATGTGAGTGCGGTTGGTGTAGGGCACAGTCTCAATGTCAAATTCACGGTTGATGATGATCCTTGTTCCTAAGCGAACAGTTAGGGGCATAGCCGTCGTCATGGCCCTCCACAACGCGTGGGAGTACCCGTGAAGAGCCACGTGGCCGGTCACCGACCTCCAGAGGGAAATACAATAGTCCTGAGAAACATGCAATGCCATAGACATAGGTTGGCAGAAGAGTCGCAGGAGACGGACGGCTGCAATGAGGAGGGAGCGCGAGCTGCTCAGGCACGAGTTCATGATTCCCTGGTGTGTTTCTCCCTCGTACGTGGTGCACCTTTTGTTTTCTCAACATAGAAATAAGTTCCTAGGTGCCTGCGAGGCTGTATTTTATGCCCGCTGCCACCTGCCATTGCCGTGGAGGAGTAGGGATCGGATGTCCGTTCGGAAACCTACCGGGCTTTGGGTATCGGGAACTAGATGGGCTTTATTAATTCTCAGATTGGGCTGGTCTTGATTGGGCTAGGCTAGACTATTGGTCACTGTGGGCGCTCACACATCACGCACGCACTCGCTTCTGCTGTCCACTTTCACGTTTCTCAAACAAAACAAAAATTTGCCGTCCACTTTCACAAAGCATTGCGTGACGATACCAAATGTTCCCGGTACACCCATAAACTCACGACTCCACGTACTAGCTGAACAGAAACCGAGGCATCTTAAGCAACCAAATGGCACGGAGACGGAGAGATGTACAATTTTTTATTTTTTTGAAAAGGAGAGATGTACAAAAATTATGCGCTGATGAACATGTGTCGACACTCGACAGTAAAGGAAGGCCATCCCAACAACAACATCCATCAAACTGGTCATCATCGGCGGGGGGCTTGCGACGTGTCTCAGACAAATCGTACGTCGGGCATCTTCATCGTTCAGAACTGTAGCAGCATGTGACACAGGTACATTGCAATGGGAATATTCCGGGACTTCGTCACGTTGTCATAAACTCTTCGCTCTTATCAGCTATCACCAAAGCACTGATATACTCGAAACAGGCTTTCGCCCCTCCCGCGTCGCCCCCGCGGTATACTGATATACTAGGCGATATTTCAGTAAGCGAGTGGATGAAGTTCGACCGAATGAATGACCATCTATCCGAGTGGATGAGGTTTGTTCGAGTGAATAGAACTTCTGCTGACATTCGAGTAGATTGAGGACCCTGTGTCCTTTAATGCATGGTGTTGTGGGTCTTTTGCATAGCCTAGAATAGACTCTTGATGACCCTACCCCTAGTGGGAAACCCCAATAGAGGCCGCCGAATAGTGCCCACCATTCATGTGTTTTGACACAATATCATCCTCGGCATGCACGTCAAGCTAAAGCCGTGAAGTGTCTCCAGGGGCCACGAATTGGCGGATGTGCTCCAAAATGAACATGGTAGAGATTTTGACCTTATCGACCCAAGCGTCATCTTTCAACGCCTCTTTTACCTTCCTTTTTTACGCGATGATGCTTCAAAATGAGCGGTGCAATCTCCATTGGCTTTCGATCATTTATCCATGGAGCATCCCAAAAAGAGTTTTTTGCTCCACCCCCAATGGTAATAGTGGTGGTGGCCTAGAAGAGATCAAGATCATGTTTATGGCAAGGATTGCACATGCCAACCCAAAGTTTAGATGTCTCTTTCCATTGAATCCATGGTCACCTAAGCCTCAAAGCCGACTCGAACTTCTCAGTGTTGAGCTCCCCAAGGCTTCCCCTCTCATATGGCCGTCATACCATGTCCTAGTTCACCTTGCATTTCATGCTGATAGTCTTGTTCAATCCATACCAAAGGAAAGCCCTTTCAAGTTTGTTGGTGTTATTGAGGGTGCTCGGCGGAACAATGAGAGGTGTAATGTAGTACAACACTTGAGAGGAGAGGACCAATTTGACGACGAGAGTGGTGTGGCCAATAGAGGTGATGTTGCATCTATCCCAAGGAGTATGTTCTGTCGCCACCTTGTCCTCAAGGCATTGAAATTCCACTTTTTTTAGCCACACCAAGAGGGGAAGCCCCAAGTATCTCACTGGGAAGGAGGATATTTAGCCGGCAAACTATGGAGGATGGGTTCCAAGTTAATGTGATCGCATCGAATCTCACTAAGCTCTTTTGGAAGTTGGTGGCAAGTCTCGTGACCTCGCCAAAGCATTGCAAATTCTAAGAGATCATGGCAATATACCTCTTTATGTGCACCATGAAGACAACCGCATGCATCATCCACGTAGAGGGAGGTTCGCACAGTGGCACCATAGCCACAAATCTTATGAAGTTGTCATGGATGCTCCTTCTTTTGATGAAGGCACTTTGCGCATGGGAAACGAGGACATTCATGTGAAGATGAAGCCTACTTGCAAGAGCTTTCACAATGATCTTGGCAATGGCATGGATGAGGCTAATGGTGAGGTTTTGTTCAAACAAGGACTAACTTACGGTAGTTTTTCACATGGCCTGAACATGTGAAAGTCTAAACTCTTACAACTCGGTGAGAAGGTTATACTCCCTCCATAACAAAATGTAAGACATTTTTATGCCCTATGTAAAACTAAAAACGTCTTACATTTTGGTACAATGGTTGTATGTTTTAAGATTCCCCCAAATATGAAATACTATCCTATCAACAAGTACCATGATTTCCATACGGAAAATATACATGTCTAGCAGGTAAGAAGAAAACTTCATGAGTTTAATAACATCATCACTACTAGGTCCATGATAGTAAAGTGGAGAAGTGTAGAGGACCTTACCATTTTATCTCATCCAGTCTCGAGCAAAAACAAGTTCTATGCTCAATCCTCAATGTGTTGTAGTGTTTTGGACTTACCTCGTAGGCCAGTCACCCCCTCCCGCCCACCTATATATAGGTGGGAGGGGGAGCACCAGGAGGTCACCACAAAGCCTCTTCGGCCGATGCCCTACTGCCTTCTCTCTCTCTCTCTCTAGGCTAGTTCTAGATCGAGACATCGCTAGACTGGTCCCCTACCTGTAGTTCTTCCGGTAGTTCCTCATGTTAGTTCAACGGAGTGCTCTCAAACTTGTATATTGGTATGTGTGGATGCCTCATATGTGTTGTACGCTTCAACACTAGATCGACATAATGTCCCAAAAAAGTTTTGGTGGTTGGGAGGTATAACCTACCTGCAGGAATCTACGTGCTTCACCAACTCTTCTTCATCTACTTCCACACCGTGAATTGTTGGTGAGATGAACGTTGCTTGTATCCACATAGTGTTTCTAGGATTGGATTGTGCGTGTAACATTTTTTTCATTGCGTATCCACATTCCTCTTCACCTACTGTAGAAGTAAAATTTTGAGCACCAAAAAATTGGATTTCACTCTTTATAATTATGTTCTTGCTGGTCATATCTAACACCACCGACAAAATTCTCCATGACCTGCTTAAATTCTTGGTTGTTTCTCGTCCAAGAGTTTTGGGTGTTTGTTCGACACTTTTATTTTGCAATGGAGGCCTTAGCCTCAATCGATTAATTAAGTAGAAGAGAGTTGTCATAGGGGCAAATCCGACGAATCACATAATTACAAGCATAGAGGCCGACCGCCATGGAGCATGACAATCGCCAACTGGGCACTTGGCCAACCTGAATAATGACACAAACTCATACACACCATGAGAAGAGAACAACCATTGAGATTACCCATAAGCAGCATCGTGATCACCCACTACCTAGATCTAGCAACTCCGACTTTTCCATAGACAACCACCAACGATGCGATCCTCACAACATATGCACGAGGACCGTATCAGCTCATGCCACACTGTTGACAATAGACAACTACGACTTCGACAATGAGTTTCACAAGAGAAATATGCAAGGCCTGTAGGATCCAAAGTATGTCTAGAGGGAGGTGATTAGACTACTTGACCAAATAAAAATCTATCATTTTCCCAGTTTTAGTTGTGGGCAGATTTTAGCAGTTCGCACAAGTCAAGTTCACCCTAC
>CBMN010760173.1:0-11565 GCA_000582825.1 Hordeum pubiflorum
GTTATTGCAGACTCGAGAACCATAACAGTTATAGCATGAAACATAAACCTAATTATGAACAGGAAGATAATCAATGGCATTTATTATTGCCTCTAGGGCATATCTCTTACAGGCACTCCGCACGGCGTAGCAGGAGGCGGAGCTGCTCCTCCGCGAGTGGAAGGCAGCCTCCGGACAAGGCTGTCGTGGTCCTACGACACTGTTCCGCCGCTGGAGGGACCATGACAACGACAACGACGGCACCGACGGAGACGGCGGTGTGGCAGGGCAGGGTGGCCATGCCTATGAGGTAGTCGTCCGGTATAGGATTCAGTTTTTTTTCTAGTTTTGTAGTTAAACAGTTAAAATATCGACCTTTTTATGTAAATTATATCGGAATTTGAATGAAATCCATCTGTTTTGATCGAATTTCGACCCGTTGGTTTGAATTGTTGTCAAAATGTATGCGGCTACAATTCCATGACATCCTCCCGCATCGGTGTCCGTGGACCGATCCCTATCCGTAGACCGATGCGAGAGGAAATTCCGCGGACCGATCCCTATCCGTAGACTGATGCGAGAGGAAATTTGCAAGTTGCCTTTAAAAGTCGCTAACGTGGCATCATGTTCGATGGTGTCCATGGTTGTCGGCAGCGTATAGGATAGGCTTGACATGGAAATTCTCTTGCGTGGCCTGATATTATAGAGAGTTGGGGATGCGTTGGCAGTATGCGTGCATAGTGGCTGGCCACTTCTTGTCTCTTACGTAGACTTAAGCCACTGTATGCTCGTTTTGTTTGTGAGGCACAGCTTCCTCGTAACATACATACTTTTGCTTGTGTGGTACAATGCGCAAATTTATGTTTGTTTCGTGCATTAAATGTATTTTTTCTGTTCATATTTATTGAATGAAGTTTAAGTTTTGTATAAGGCATGAAAATATTGTGATTGGATATTAAATTGGGCACATGTTCCCTAGAATACCCTAGATTGTTGTAGAAAAAGAAACCAAATTATCTGCCGGGTAAACTTGTTCATGCAGGCAGTTAAACTGCCGGCTACTTCGGGGCAGAGCAATTACCGGAAATAGTTATCTGCCGGGAGAAGTATTCGCCGGCGACCGTTCTGGTGGCAGTTCTATCTGCGAGGAGAAATCCTCTCCCGGCAGTTTACCTGCCCTCTCAAGTGTGTTCTTCCGACAGTTTACTTGCCCTTGTGTTCGTGTTGTGGTGTAGTGATATTTTCAGAGACGGCGCAATTTTTCTTCATTGGTTTGAACTGAAATTACCGACAATTGTACGGATTCAAATGTGGGAGGATATAGAGGGCTAAGGCAAACACTATAAACATATTGTACGGATACGAGGTGTATTGTGGAGAGCAGCATCAATATAAGCTTGCACAAAACAAGAGACATGCAGACTCACCTGACAAAAATTCACGATTATGTTCTGAACGAAAACGAATGAATATGGTTGTATTTTTCTGTGTAAAATCAATGAGATATACATATTTCTACTAGAATACAGTACAACAATAGGTACATTCTGTTTTCTCATTGCGGTGCAAGTTCTGTTAACAGATTTATCTGTGCACAATGATCAACCTTCCGTGAGGAAAATGATTAAAAATTCATTGTTAGCATTCGAAACTTACTTGGGTTCTGAAGAAGGAAGAGGAGTGAATATCGTTATACTTTTCTGTTTGTAAAATCAATGACATCTACACAATGCTAGCTAACCTCTGTTTTTCTCAATCTAAGGAACGGCAACTGTAATGTGAGTTCTAATAGAGTTGATTCTGCGCACGGCTTCCGTGAGTAAAATTGCCAAATGTAAATAAAAACAATGGTACCATGGTCTCGGATGGCCAAAAACAGGTGAGAAATTTAAAACTGAGTTAGAATTCAAGATCACCTTCACAGTGACTTATATATGGTCAAGCATGAACAGACGCACAGACCTGAGGTAAGCATCATGGTGAATGCACCAGAAGAAATTAGCCTGACTTGTCTTTTCCTAATGATAAAAATCGACTGCACAAGGAGGTCGCTAGAATCCGGGATCTGCAGTGCCACTGCTGAGCTGCCGGGCACAGAAGTCGTCGCTTGGGAATCAACATCAGGCCAGGCAACAGTTTTACCATCGCAGAAACCAAACATCAGGTCAAGCTTCAACTCTGAGGAATGGACAATCAAATGGTTTCAATTAAAGACAAGTAGTAGCACAGAATAAGCCACACAGAAACTGATAGGGTTCTCAAGAAACCAAGGGAATAACTGTACAAATAAATAGGTTACATGTGTCCTCAGTCCTCACAGATTACTGGAGTATGGAGCTGTGATTCTCATTATCACTGGCCAAGACTAGAAAAAAAAAAGGAGCATATCGTTTCTTACCGATGATTTGCGCCGAGCTTCCCCACTCAAGTTCATCTGGAAAAGTCCCCCAAAAAATATCTACCGTCAAAGTTTGCTAGGCTAGAGTGCACATATGTTGGGTGCTGTGTCAGATGCGAAAGAAGTCCAGGACAAGACAAATGCAAAGATAATTAAACATAAGCGCATTTTCGTATGGAACAGTAATTAGTTCGGATCTATCTACTGCAAAATATTGGAAATACCAGTCGAATTTTTATGTGGTTTGTCCTAATCACATGTTTGGACATTTAGACAAGACTCTGGGTGTCATCCACCCACTCGTTGCTGTAAACGGTTTAGTCTCTGTGAGACTTGTTTTTCGAGAAGACTGCAAGACTTTTCTACTTTGCTAAGCGTCTCTGTGAGACTCAAAATGAGACTCAAATATAGGAAATGAAAGGCCAAGACTAAACTATGAAGAATGCACAAGGTGCAACAGTTTCCGATTAAAGATTGAACTAGCACAAAATAAACCACACCGATTGATAGGGTTCTGAAGAACCCACCAATGGAGCAAATGTACAAGCAAACTCGTTACTCCTCTGGAATATTAGTACTCCCTCCGTCCCATATTAAAAGACGCTCAAACGGATGTATCTAGCACTCCAGATACACTCGTTTCAATGCCAATTAATATGAGACGGAGGTAGTAATAAAGTATGTGCCAATGAGTTGCTCCCATGCTTTCTCCACAAAAGTCTATCTAGAAAAGCCCAAACAATTTACTCGGTCAAACATTGCTAGAGTAGACTACTCAAATACTACATGGGATACCATTCTCATTCACTAATATGTAGTGTAAAGAGAGTCCAACAATAGAAGAATGCAAAGCTAATTAAGAATAATTAATTCTGAATATTAAATACTGGTGCATTTTTCCATGCTTCTTCAACACCGTGTTTCACGCACCCACTTGTCCCAGTCAAAGTCATCCATGGAAACTTCTCCATTCTGCCAAGAATCTCAGCAAGACTTGGTAGAGGCCAGCATAGTTAAATTTGTTCAGAGACAGGCCAGCAGCTTATCTCATCAATCCCAGCCATGGAGACTGCCATATCTGCAATTGCAAGTGAACTCGTGAGCCAGTTCATCTCCTTCCTGATGAACAAGTACAACTCCTTGAGCCATGCCCAATCAGAGAAGAAGGTGGTGCAGAGGTTGCAGCACCTCCTGATGAGAGCTGGCACCATCCTTGAGGAGGCAGACACGCGATACATAACGAACTCTGGGATGATGATGCAGCTCAAGACACTCTCAGAGGCCATGTACCGAGGACACCGTGTGCTGGACAACTTGAGGTACCATAACCTCCAAGACAGTGCATGCTTCGACAAGGTTAGCATCAATGACTCATCCAGCAGCATCTTGCATTTAGCCATTCCTTTCAAGCGTCCTCGAACAACATCTGAGAAGGATGACAAGACAATGCGCCTCAAGTCACATGGTGCCTTGGAAAGCTTAGAAATTGCTATTGCCAATATGGCAGAATTTATTGTTCTTCTGGGTGGATGCGAGCGCATGTCCCGTAGGCCATATGATGTTTATATTTACACAGACAATTTCATGTTTGGCCGACATACAGAGAAGCAAAAGCTCTTGAGGTTCTTGTTGGAGAACAACAACCCTCCTGGTGATCATGCACTCGCAATTCTTCCAATCATAGGTGGTGTTGGAGTTGGAAAGAAAACCTTGGTTTCTCATGTGTGTGGCGACGAAAGGGTTCGGTCACGCTTCTGCTATATTTTGCAATTGAATGGACACATCCTCTTGACCATACTTGACCATGGAAGGACCATGTTTGGGACGATGTTGGTAGTTATTGAGTTTGCACATATGATGTAGGCAATGATGAATGGAAAAAGTTACACTCATTTCTCAAAAAAATGAGCAGAGGAAGCAAGATAATCATCATAAGTAAACTTAAAAGATTAGCGCGGTTTGAATCGGTGCAGCCTATTTTTCTAAGTGCTCTTTCATATGATGAGTTGAGGTACCTTTTTAAGACACTGGCATTCGGGAGTGTAGACCCAGCAGAACATCCACGGCTAGTACAACTAGCAGATGAATTTGCCAGTGTGTTGCTCAATGTGTCAAATACACTTCTCGGAGCAAATATAGTCGCAGATGTCTTGAGAATGAACCTCAGTGTTCAGTATTGGCGTTGCATATTGGACAAGGTGCTAAGACACATTAAAAGAACTTGTCCATATTTGGTGTGCATTCAAGCCTGCTTATAGACCAAGGCCATCCGGTGGACATAACGGACTATGCTTCACACCCCCTTAGCATGATACCCCTGACAACTAATGTTTCAATCAAGAAGGAATTGCCAAGTCTGAGACTTGGTGAACTTATGAGAGATCCTAGTGTTACGCCAACACAAGACTTCATTCTAATTTCATGGGAATCAAGGATACCGCCTGATAATTCATTTCGTCCTTTTGTTACAAGTTATGCTCAGGGTAGTGAAGGCAGTGCCTTGGCAGGGAGGAAGTGAAGAGGAGAACCAATCTAATTTTATTTCAAAACTCTTATCATGTAACTCTGGTTGTATTTTGTTCTTTTCTATGGACTGACTGTATACAATTCAAATAAATGTACTGGAGGTCTCTAATAAGATTGCACAGTATGTTCTATCATAACCAACTGTATCCAACAGCATAGTTCTGGATAGCACTTTACTAGAGATGATACTTGATACCATGTAGGCAAACGCACTTGCAATCGACCAACCAAAATTGCTGTTGCGACTCCATGTAAAAGAGGCTGGAGCTCATTTTGTTGTGTTGATCCCGGGCCAGTGCCTCGCACACAAATCAGTAAACGTTTGCAGATTTTTTCGAATCGAAAGGGGTTTGGATTCAAATTACCGTCGAATTCGAAGAACTCGCAGGGAACCGTGGTGGCACGGCGCATCCACAAAGCACATGCTGCCATCGGCGAGGCTCCCACGCCAGCCCTAGAGGAGCTCCTGCCGTTCCCGCACTTGAAGTCGGCGACCACCATGGCTCCGCAAGAGGCTCTATGTAGATGCTTCGTACTAGGCGGGCGCGGCAAGCCGGTGGCCTCATGGTTGGGTTGCCGCCATGGTAGATCACAGGTAGGGGACTGGGCATTGTCCCCCACAGGAAAACGGAAACGAGTTTGGCCCTTGTAAACGGGCTCATCATCCGCGAAACAGAAAGGACAACGCTGGGCGCCGGCCGTCCGGCCACGCGCTAGCCATCGGATTGGTCCCCTCACAGTCGTCAGATGGGCTTTCTTTCCCATCGTCTCTCTCGCCCCACACGTAAAATCTGAGAAGAAAAAAATACAGGGAGATATGGCGGCTGCCTCCCTCCTTCCACCTCACGCAGCGCGCATCCGTCCCTCACCGGTGCTGCCCATCCTCCCCCTCACCACCCGCAGAATCAATGGCAACGACGGCCATGGCTTGTAGCAAACAGTGGTGGTAGAAAATTTTGATGTTGGTTCCAGCAAACCAAAAAAACGGTGGTAGCAAATATTAATGGAAAAACATGGGCAATATGGGTGTGCCGGAGCAGGAAGGGAGATGGGGAGGCGGCTCGCCAGCCACGGCAGGCGAGGAGGTTGGGCAAAGGAGAGTGGCAACAGAAAAATCAATGGCGGCCATGCAGATAGGTGCGGTGTGGGGAATGAATGAGGACGAGATAAGGTGGAAGAGATAAGATGAGGAAGAGATGCCTGTGTGGGCCGAAAATCGTGTGTGTCCCTTTTTCTGGCTCCTTCTCCCATGTCGGCGACATTGGCGGTGGTGGCCTGACCATGGCCTTGTCCCACTGCCTCGCCGGCCTTCTTACCGGCCGTGTCTGAAGTTAACTGTGGCAGCCATCGGGGACAAATCGACGATAATGAAGGTAACCGCTGGGTGCTACCCACAGACCAAGGACCGGAACGGCTCGGTTCTCATCAGCTTCGGCAAACTCTACAGCAGGGAAGTACGCAAGGTCATTGTCGACCTTCTCCTGCCTCAAGGTCACATACTCATACAAAAGGTATCAATCAAACATATCTTCATTTTTGTAAAAGGCAAAACCTAGCGTTTTCTTCATAGCCATATGCACACATCTAAAGTATTAATCTAAAAATGATGTGCATAATTAATGGGATGCATCGTCGATCGATCCATTAATCAGTTCGGTTAATTTGATGGTGTGATTGCGATGAGTTTGAATTAACCAACGCAACTCTTCTGGGGAGCTGGAGGTCTTAGAGGAGGCGATCGACGCCGACAGAGTTACAGGCAGAGGAGGCCCGTCTGACTCTGCATACGGCGAAGGAGATCAAGGAGGCGAGAAGCATGGGGGACTGCCTGAAGCTGCGCGATGCACATGACAAGGTAGCGGAGGCCCAGAACATGCTGGCGGAGCAGTCAGACCCGCTGCTCATGACCGATCTGCAGGAGCTCCGCAGGCTATTCAAAAGCCCAGCGACCTACGAGGAGCGCGACCAAAGATTGAAGTACCACAATATAAGCTAAATACACTGATTGAGTTCTGAAGAAACCAAAGGAGCAAATGTACAGACAGACAAGTTACATAGATGTGCCCTTAAAGATAACTGAAGAATGGAGTTGTGATTCTCATTATCACTGACCAAGATGAAGTTTCCTTGTCCACTTCTCCACTGAAGTTCACCTAGAAAAAGCCTGGAACAATTTCCGTTGTCAAACTTTGCTAGAGTAGAGTGAACTAAAACCACGACAATTATTTTGGAAGGGAGGGAGAAAAATGTAAAAGGAGCCCAAGGCAATACAAAGATAATTAACTATACATGCAATTCTCTGTGGAACGATGATTAATTTTATCCTAGCTACTGAAAATATGAGAAATACTAGTCAATCCTTTCAGGCTGCTTGGACTGTTCGCTTGTCCTTGCCACGTGTTTGGACAATTAGATAAGCACTTGTGTGTCCAGTTTAGTCACCCCTGGAGACCTTTCTACTTTGGAAAGAGTCTATCTGGGACTTGTTCGTCAGTGGCCAGTTAATTTGTCCAGAGACTTTTGATTCAAAGACGAAACAAAACCAAGTTGCATCATGCTATTTTCCTTTCCCATATTTACCCAATTGTGGAGACCAACATCTGGCCAAGACTAAACTATCAAGAATGCACGAGGCACAACAGTTTCCGATTAAAGATTGAACAAAGGAGCATGTTTACAAGCATGGTTACATGTCCTCTGGAAGATTCTACTAAGTACTCCCTCAGTTCAAAAATATAAGATGTTCTAATATTTGTGAACGGAGAGGGTATGTGGCAATGAGTTGCTCCTCTGCTTTCCCCACTAAAGTTTATCTAGAAAAGCCCAAACTATTTCTTCGGTCAAACTTTGCTAGAGTAGACTACACACACACATATATACGGGATACCATTCTGATTCACTCTCATGCAGTGTAAAAAGAGTCCAATGACAGAAAAATGCAACGCTAATTAACAATAATTAATTTTCACCCACCATGAATACTAAATGCTGGTGCATTTTTCCATGCTTGTTGTACTCCATGTTTTACCCACCCACTTTTCCCAGACAAAGTCATCCATGGAGACTTTTCCATTTTACCCACCCACTTTTCCAAGACAAAGTCATCCATGGATACTTTTCCATTTTGCCAAGAATCTCCGTAAGACATGTCCAGAGATCGGCCAGTAGCTTAGCTCATCAATCCCAGCCATGGAAACTGCCATACCTGCAGTTGCAAGTGAACTAGTGAGCCAGTTCATCTCTTTCCTGATGAACAAGTACAACTCCTTGAGCCATGCCCAATCAGACGAGAAGGTGGTGCAGAGGTTGCAGCACCTCCTGATGAGAGCTGGCACCATCCTTGAGGAGGCAGACACGAGATACATAACCAACTCCGGGATGATGATGCAGCTCAAGATACTCTCAGAGGCCATGTACCGAGGATATCGTGTGCTGGACATATTGAGGTACCATGCCCTCCAAGACAGTGTAGGCTTCGACAAGGTTAGCATCAACGACTCATCTGGCAGAAACTTATATTTAACTAAGCGATCTCGAACTACAAATGACAAGGCCGCGCACCTTGAGTCACATGGTGCCTTGGAAAGCTTAGAAATTGCTATTGCTAATATGGCAGAATTTGTTGTTCTTCTTGGTGGATGCGAGCGCATGTCCCGTAGGCCATATGATGTTTATCTTTACACAGAGAATTTCATGTTCGGCCGACACTCTGAGAAGCAAAAGCTCTTGAGCTTCTTGTTGCAGCACAATGACTCTCCTGGTAATGATGCACCGACAGTTCTTCCGATCATAGGTGGTGCAGCAATTGGGAAGAAAACTTTGGTTGCTCATGTGTGTGGCGACGAACGGGTTCGGTCACGCTTTTCCTCTATTTTGCACTTGAATGGACACAATCTCTTGACCATACTTGAGAATGGAAGGACCATGTTTACGACGATGTTGGTAGTTATCGAGTTTGCTTCTGATATAGGTGACGATGAATGGAACAGGTTTTACTTATTTGCCAATAGAATGGGAAGAGGAAGCAAGATCATCATCTTAAGTAGACTTAAAAATTTAGCCAGGTTAGGATCGGTGCAGCCTATTTTCCTAAGTGCTCTGTCATATGACGAGTTGAGGTACCTTTTCAAGACACTGGCATTCAGGAGTGTAGACCCCGCAGAACATCCACGGCTAATACAACTAGTGGATGAATTTGTCGAGCAGTTGCACCATGTGCCATGTACACTTATCGCAACAAATATTGTCACGGATGTGTTGAAAATGAACCTGAGTGTTCAGTTTTGGCGTTCCATATTGGACAAGGGGCTAAGATATGTTAAAAGAAACTACTCCCTGTATGGTGTGCAATCAAGCATGCTTATAGACCAAGACCATCGAGCAGACATAACGGACTATGCTTTGCATCCACTTATCATGACACCCCTTACAACCAATGTTTCGATCAAGAAGGGATTGCCAAGTCTGACATTTGGGGAACTTCTGAGAGATCCTAGTGTTCCGCCGAAACAAGACTTCATTCTAATTGCATGGGAATCAAGGATACCGCCTCATCATTCATTTCCTCAGTTTGTTACAAGTCTTGCTCAGGGTACACATGAAGGTAGCGCCTTGCCGGGGAGGAAGCGCAGAGGAGTGCCAATTTAATTTCGTTTCAAAATTCTTATAATGCAACTCTTGCTGTATTTTGTTATTTGGTATGTAGATGTGGAACGGATGTCTTCGCGTGGCCATGGAAGAACTGTTTCAAGGAGTGATTGTATACCATTCAAATAAATGTACTGGAGAATGAGATCTATAATAAAATTGTACTCGTATGTTGTATCAGATCCAACCACGCCTGCGCCTTTTAGATAACCAGCTGTATCCAACAGAACAATTGTACTCGTTTACCATTTTTTGGTGTCTTTAATTTAACTGTTGTAGAAGAGGATGAAGCGCTGTCCTCTGTGTTGTGCGGATCCCCAAAATTGCGTAAACGTTTGCAAAATTTCTGAAATCAAAACAGGTTTGAGCAAAAAGTACCGACGATTTCGAAGAACTCGCTGGGCGCAAAGCATCCACGAGGCGCCGTTGCCGTCGGCCCTTGAGGCGCTCGCAGATGACCTCCCGCCGTTCTCGCACTTGAATTCGGCGACCACCATGGGTCCGCAGGAGGCTCGACGGGGATGCTACGTGCTGTGCTGGGCGGCGGCCCGGCTCGCCGGTGGTCTTAGGGTTGGGTTGCCGCCATGGTGGATTGGGGAAGGACATTGGGGGATCGCTGATAGGGAACTGAGCATTGGGCCCCACGGGAAACTGATAATGGTGCTCATATGCTGCTGTCTAGGAGGTCTCACATGTCAAAGGCACAACATGTTGGTTCGGTATTTCTCTCGGCCAATAAAATGGAAAGCTCTGACTCCGATTTTTTAGGCCTGATTTCGGCAAGCTAGATAGTTATAATATATTTAAGGGGAAACATTTATAAAAAATATAAAATTAAGATTGGTAAATTTCTAAATGTATAGAAGTTCATTATTCTCAGTCATGTTGTCGATGGGCGGGGCAAGGTACGTGCGAGGCTCTATTCGTTCCATGGCAAGGAGCGTACGTTGCAGCGATTTGTGTGGTGTGATGTGTTGTGGCTCATCCAGAGGTGCATAGGCGATGCGGCACCGTACATGCGAGGGACCTGGTGGCAATCCATGGCTATGGGGAAGCGCGTGTGGATTCGTGTCGGTCAAGGACGGCGACACACACTAGACTAGATGAGGGCGGGGTACTATCGTGGCACACGAGGCTATATATATATATTATTTATAGCCCCTCCGGAGTGCGGCGTGGTGTTTGGCCGTAGGAACTCGGTATGACGCGCATGACGGTTGCACGTGATATGTTTGATGAAATGCCTCCTAAGATGATGAGGTGGACTGCCAGATGTATTTTTCCACCAAAACCACGCCACCGCCATGTCATCAGTGTTTTTTCATCAAACCTCTGGTTATGGACCAAAGGTGTCCGGTTTCGTACTCCTTTTGACATGTTTATACTATCGTGGAGAGCAACATCAGGTTTGCTCATCAGTGTGACGCCTGGGGGCTTCGTCTTGGGAGCTCGGAATCAGTAAGCGACACCAATGGGTGGCGGCGGTTGTGGCGTCCAGGTTTCTGTGGCAACGATGATGATGGGTGTGCTGTCGGCAACATGACAATGGTTGAGGTAGTCGGCTCTTCTTCGACGTGTCCACGGGTTTGCCTCGGTTTGTTTGTTGCTCTGAAGTTGAAGTTGTTGCAACGGGGCACTGTGGTATATAATGACTGGTTGTAGGTGAACCGTTCGGCGATCTTTCGCGGCGCTAGCCATGCCTTGTTTTTTTCCTTCGTAGTTCTTCGTTCGAGTTGGACCTGTGTTGTCTGGTCGAAGGTGGCTGAGTTCTGACGTAAATCTTCATACATCTTCACGTGGACTCTGCAGTGTGTGTTGGGTCGACGATCCCCTGCATGCGGCGAAGTTGGAATCGTTTCCTCAAGATTTAGGGATGGCGATGACGCCTCTAGGGGAGGAGTGATGACGATGATGCCTGTGTGCTGTCTCGGCGAGGCCCAATTTTTATTTTCAGGTCATTTTTTTATNNNACGGATAATTCAGAAAACAGAAGAATAATAGCATTTTTACTTTAT
>CBMN010760179.1:50-21176 GCA_000582825.1 Hordeum pubiflorum
CTATACTTGTGGGTCATCAAGGACTACTGCAAAAGCTGCAAAGAAGGCCGCCAAGGTAGCCGACAATCTTTGCCTTATCAAAGAAGATATTGAGAAGAAAAGGATTGGAGGATCATCTGAAGGTTGCTCTAAGCAGAAGCACGATTCAAATGCTCCCACCACTTCATGAAGAAAAGCTCCTGCGAAGAAGATTGGCAAAATGTCTGTTGAGGCCAAAGATAGCTCTTCTTCCGATGATGATCCCCCTATCACCAAGGAAGAGGTTGAGGCCCCTCTCAGTGAGAAAGTCAACATCTCCACCTCCACCGTTCTGCCAGATCTTCGGACTGAAGAAGCTCTTCCGGAGCCTCCGGAGAAAATCAAGCACCGAAAAACTCCTGCCACAACTGTTCAAATAAAACAACATGTCAATTCGACGCCTAGTCCATATGCAATTAATCTTCAGGACTTATTTGTGATGCACCTGTTCGTACTACCAAGCCAGGTGAAAAGATTCTCAAGCTAGCCACGAAAAATCTCAAGGCTCCTCCAACCGAGCAAAATGCTTCTACAGATCCGAAGGAGAAAGCACCAATTTTTGCTCCAACTCTCGCCCAGCCATTGGCCTCCAAACCTCCCCTTGAGCCATTTCATCCTCAACCTGCTCCTATTGGCATGTCTGATGCTCCCCATAGTTCTGATCATATCTTCATCATGGAGAAGCTTGATCTTTTTATTGAAAATCCTTTCAGTGAAGTAGAAGTGGCATCTTTGCCCATTCAACCCGAAGTTATTGTACAAGCTACTTCTTTGGTGATGGAAATGCATGATGACGCAGTCGAATTGAATCAGCTTTCTGTCGAGATTCTTGAACTGACCGAAAGAATGAAATCAACTTCCACACCTTTGTCATCAGGGAACTCGAAGAGTCTTTCAAGGATGTCAATCATGCCATTTCAATCCTTCGCAACCGTCGCCTACGCGTCCATTTTGATGTCGATCAAATGTTTGAAAGATATGTGATGCTCATCAAGCTGAAGTCATAGGCTATAATGATCTGGTTAAAGGGCACATTGATCATGTTGCTAAACAAAAGAAACAACGAAAGAAACTTTCTTCAAAGAAACCTCCTCCTGTTGTCACAAAAGATTCCCTTGAACCATCTACGAAGGAGAACTCACCTGAGCCTTTCATACCTTCGGAGCCTCCGGTTCAGATCAATGCCCCCTCAAGGCCAACTGAATCAGTGCCTCCGGCTCCGCCTATATCAACGGACATACCTTCACAAAAATATGCATCTGAGGAAGGTGAAATCCCTCATTCAACGACTCAAGCTCCCCCTGCTCAAGATGCCCCTCAATCTTCGCATCAGGCCGCTAACGAAGACAAAGCAATGCTTGTTCCACCTGTCTCAGCACAAGAGCCCCTACAAATTGTACCTATCAGTATTTCGGCCCAGTGTCCCCTCCAGATAAGGCTACACCTCAAGAAACTACCTCGGAAGCACCACTTGAAAAATTTCCAACTCCTCCTCTGAAGCTCACCATTTGTATAACTCCACGAAATGAGCAGGCTGGCCTTTCTGAAAATAAATCTGATTCTGCCAGAATCCTGACTCGGTGATCTATGGAGAAGAATTTCTGACTCCCGAGGAAGAATTGAAATATCCAAGTCCTCGTGAAGAATTGCCTCTGTTCTCATCAGGTGTCGGTGCCAATGGTCCTCTCTTCAAACGCTCCGTGCATCCCAAATTCTTCCAGAATAGTCCATATGATGGCCCTCACACCTCGCTATCTCCTCGCTTCTAGACCCAAGAACAAGCCGTATGTTACTCTCAGGTACTCTATGAAATTAGGAAGATATCCCCTCATGAATATTTGAATATCACAGCTATGCGAGAGATTGGTTGTTTTGCGAAATTACTTCAAGACCTGGATGATTTCTGCATCACCAAAGTGTTTGCTTTTGAGCATCCCTAGAACCGCGAAATTGTTCTTCAATTCTATGCCACTCTATACATTCCTAGAGAAGACGATGACAACTCCAAGTGGATCATGGAATGGATGACCGAAGGAAAACGTATCAAGTGCACATCAATTGACTTTGTGTCACATTTCCATTTTCCTAGCTTTGAGCATTGCGAACCAAATATTCGGGTCCATAACATTGATGCCATTTCTGATGAAGAGTTTCGATCCACCATGGATGTAGAAAAGATTAGGGACTACTCTGGCTCTCCTCGTCCTGAGCACTTATCCTTCGAGAACCAGACGCTCTACCACTTGCTCACTTACACCATATGTCCCTTGGCTGGCGTGAATCTGAACAATTCCATCTCTGATGTTCTTCGAAATACCATCTATGCTATCTCCGAAGGATACATCTTTGATGTTGAAGATATGTTTCTGCGCATTCTTAAGGATTCGGCTCAACATCCTCTATGTATCAAAGTCTATGCGCCATGGATCTAGAAAGTAATTGATAACGCCATGAAGATTGTCTATCTTGCAAAGGCCTCTCACAAAAGTTTCATTCCTCCCGTGCGAGATACACTGCAAGTTATGGAAGATTTTACTTCGGTAAAATCTTCTACCTCAAGCCAAGATTACCATCGCCACTTAGTTGGCCCTTGTCTGCCTCAATGCGAAAGGATTTGTTCCCCTCTGTCGCCTTCTCAACTTGAAGTTAGCCTGCGCGCCCAACAACTTCTCGTGAAACATATTGAGAAAGATCGTCGTGAGAAAGAACACTTGGCCTCTGATCTCAATTCTATCAACAACCACACTCGCATCATGCATTTGATAGCTGACGAGAATAATAAGAGGCTCTCGAAATTGCTTCACAAATTCTTCACCGAAAAGCAACTCATGAATGTGAATCTTCAAGAACTCTATGATTATATTGACAAGGGCTTCTCTATCAAAGATTTTCAAGATCGCAGTGTTCCACCTGTACCTGCTCGTGAGCCTACTACTGATCTTATTCATCTCAAGGACAATCTCTTGCTCGTGTTCCACCCAAAGTTGATCCTCTGGTGTCGGGCTCGTCTACTCAGCACGAAAAAACCCTGAAGAAAAACCTACTGCTACAGACACTGAAGAAGCTGCTACAACGTCAGTCACCTCTGCAGATGAAGTATTTTCAGCCAGCTCTTCTGGAGATGCCTCACAGTGATCTACATCAAGCGTTTCATGCCTCATGTCATTCATCAAGTTTTTGATAGATTTGCTTTTTGATTTTCTTATGGATTCGTTTTCTCTCGAGTTTACAATGACTTTCCGTGTGTGTATATTCTGTTGCAAAACTCTCATTAACTTCTGTGATGTATTTAATAACCCCTCCTGCTACTATATTTCTCTCGAAGCATCTATTTTGTAGGTGGACTTATTATCAGAAGTTACGAATGATTGCACTTCGCTCTCGATGAAACTATCTTATAAGTGCAATTATAGCATCTCGGTTGATTGAAATTTCCTCCATACACACAGACATTTGCAGGAAAGCATATGACAAAAATTTATACCCGCATACATTTAGGGCGAGTCTATTTCATCATCAAGAAAAGTAACACTTGTTCACTCTTGTTCAGAATATTTTCAATTATCTATCGCTTCCTCGATGATTATCTGTTTTTTCAACAATCGTCAAAAAAGGGGGAGATTGTTGGTGCAATGATCTGCCTCCTTATGTTTTGGAGTTTGTTGACATAAAGAGTTAGGAACTAATGTGTTTGCTAGTGCACACAAAGTAATAGGACCCTGGAGTCTCGAGGAGTTTGGTCAAACTCCGAAGATAACCTCCTGCATTGCAGCGAGTATTATCATCGAACATTATGCTAACAAGAGTGACCCTTAAAAATTGTTGACGCTAAGAAATTTGTTCGGTGTCTGTCCAAAGGATATGACTGCAGCTGAGAAGATAAAGACGAAGTGAAGATGTAGTATTTGTTTCGTTGTTCTTTTCTCTTTCATTGAGTCATAGGACCATCGTACCACTAAGAGGGGTATAGTGTTTCGAAAGCTTTGATTCACTAATGCTAAATACAATCCTATGTGAGTTGAGAGAGAAATATCTTTGTCTTTCGAACAAATACTTGCCAGCAAGAGACTGTGTTCTTCTTTGCTGCGAGAGATTTGTCTCAGACCGAGGAGTTAGCCTTATTTGTTCCTCAAGTAATGTTACCATTGCTCTTGAAATCTGACCGTTGAGAACGTGTAGGTTGGCCATTGGCTAGACTGCGTGTCCAAAATGGTCATTTCCCATCACGGAAGCTTAGGCTATAAATAGCCACCCCACACCGGCTTTTTCCGGTGGCTGCTCGTTTGATTCCGAGATATTTGTGAGCTACCCTCTCTTCTGGGTGATTTGAGTTTAAAATCCACCGAGCAAAAAATCCAGAGCTGAAAAATTAGATAGTGGTTTAGCATCACTCGAATCTAAGTCTAGTATGCTCCACCTATTACTCTTCAGAGCTGTCAACTCTCTAGACGGTTAGTGTCAAAGTCTTCAAAAACCAAGAGTAATTATGGTTCTCAAAGAAGTATGTAAAGGTTCAGAGATCGCCTCAAGTATCTACCACGAGTAATCGGCATTGGTTGACGAACCAGTCGTCGAGGAGAATAGGGTGAAGAGAGTTTATCTTTGGTGTTCAGTCACAGCCCCTCCACAGACATAATCATTTTGCAGAAGGGTGAACTGGTCTATCAAATGCCTTGCCACCATCGAGCACCCACGGTGATTCTTATCGCATCTATCGATACCTTCGGTGTTCCAAGAAGCATATCAAACATGTGATTTCCTTCGATGCTTGAGCTATAATATCTTTTCGTACCTTAGTTGTTGCTCGTTGTAGCTTAGTTTTCATTCGTTCCGCTGCTGGGTTTTGAGATTTAAGTTTTTCGACAGAAATTTTTAAACTCCCATTCACCCCCCCCCCTCTGGTAGACATACTTCGTTCCTACATCATCCCTATCTTGTGCATTAGTTTTAGCCTTCTTCTTGGGATGACGATGATCATTATCCCTATTCCTCCACTTCTCAATGTTCTTGAGGAACGCCAACAGTGACAGAACAAAAAAGATCTTTCGTTTGGATCCCTTTGCTTGTTCAAACCCTTTGTGTAGCTTAGCCATGAAGTAACAAATATCATATTAGAAATTTGGGAGTAAACAATTCGAACAATAATATGGATAACAAATACTCATGAGCATGGCCTCTGTCATTCCACTTGGTTTCGCATGCTCAACCTTGGTAACACAACCTGCCCAATGACTGCAAGATTCCTGAATGAAGCCCCCATCAACCATTGAGTGATTTTATCATGCACACAATACCAATAGTGACATTACGATGATAATCATCAGCAAAGCGTTTCCAGTAGGTTTTCGAGTTTTGATCAGTCATTGTAATCGGATCAAGAGTGACACTCTCCCAGAACCAATGCTTGTTCTCCTCATTTTTGGAGTTGATTTTTCTCTTCGGTGCTTTTGAACCCAATTCATCGTCATCCTCATTCGGAGTGGACACAGACATATCATTTATGCCTACCCCCATCGTACATCATATGAACGTACGATCGTTGACTACAAAATTATAATATGGAGCAAATAATCACTAAAAAGATTCACATGTAATATGACCGAGGAGTTAAGTTTGCAATCTCTTTTACAGTATTATGAAAATTATCATCGTAGCCGTCAGTTGTGTGGAACATGTCGATGTCAACATCGTCGATCATGTACATCGATGACATCTCCGGGTACGTTGGTATAAAGTTTCGCGACAAAGGTGGTGGCTGTAGCGGGTACGTCGCCGCCAAAGCAGCCACAGTCCTCATCTTCTTTGGAGCTCCAGGTTTCCTCGTCGCATTCGAATTCGCGCTGCATGGCATGACAGGAGGATGATTGTCGGGTCCGGTCTTGCGGCCACTCTTTGGTGTGGCCTCCTATGAGTCCGGCCCTCGGCAGCGACCAGTGGTGGTGGCAGTCACTGACGGCTGCACAAAAGTGCCCGCACCAGGGGGCAGCGTCGTCTACAGATCGCCCGCGGCTGTGTACGGCAGCGGCGGACTAACGACGGCCGAAGGGTTGGCACACGAGGGGGCGGACATGATGACAATGGCGGTCACGATGGCGTCATCCGACGCCTCCATGGCGATGGCGGCGGCGATCTAACCAGGGAGGAGAGAAGGTGTGTGTGGCAAAGAGATACGGAGACGCTAATGAAACTTCACGATGAAAATAGCACCAAATATTTATGGGAAGGACATTTTCTCATAAACTTGAGGTGCGATTGACGTTGTTTTACGAGATCCTCTAAAGTTAAGGGAGGTTTATGCGATACTGTTGGATTTTTTTGCCTCAACTTCCGGTTAATTAGAGATAGGGAAACTGTTGGAGTTGCTCTTATACAATGTGATCATTTCCATAAGGTAAGCATGTCCAACTTATACATTGGTGATGTCCTTAGACACAGGGCTGGTGATATGGTCCAAGTTTGCCCGCAAGGAATCTTCCTTCGAGTAGGTACTTAATACACGAAAAATGTATCAAAGATAATGAAAGCACAGACCACCAAAGGTGAAATGAATCAGACGAGTCCTAGCCTAATTTGTGCGCCATGCATTGGATGCAGCGTTACCACGGTATATGGTGCATGAGTATAGGATGACGCAAGCACGAAGTCGAAGCTTTGAAGGATCATGCAAATCGCCATCTTGGCCTCAGTAAGCGCAAAATTCTGGCCGATGCAAATCCTTGGTCCCCAGCCGAATGGGAGAAACGCGCCTGAATTCTTGGACGCTTTGGAGATCCCCTCAGCGAACCTCTCCGGCTTGAATTCATGCACATCGCTGCCCCAAATGTCAGGGTCATGGTGCATGAGTAGTACGGAGAGCTCAACCATCATGCCAGCTGGGTACGTTTTGTGTCCGATCAACACCTCCTTGCATGTCTTCCGGCTAAAATGGATGCTTGGAGGATACAGCCGAAGAACCTCATAGAGGATCAAGGTCACCTGCAAATTATTACAAAGATATAAAGTAAGGGCCTAAAGGGTTATATGATATCAAAGTTGGTGTCATCATATATAGAGGATAAAAAAATTGCACTACTTGTGGCAATTAAATATTCACCGTTTTAAGTCGATTTAGGCCTTCGTATCCAGGTTTGCTTTTCCCAAATAAACCTAGGACCTCCTCCCTTGCACGGTTCTGCCACTCTGGATGCATGCTTAGGACAATCATGGTCCATGTGAGTAGTACCGATGTTGTCTCCATTCCTGCAAAGTAGAACGTCTTGCACTCCTCGATGACATCTTCGATTGCCATCCCCATGTCGGATTGACCATTGTCATCTATGTGCATCATGTTTGACTTTAGCAATAAGCTAAGTAAGTCATCTTTGGTCCTTTCTCCTTCCTTGATCGCTTTAGTTCTTTTCACAATTAAACTTCGTAGAATCGATTCAATCTCGTTGTTCACCTGATACATCCTTCTATTGTTTGGGGTTGGCAAAGATCTGAAATATAGCGTGCACTTCCCGTTACAAAAAGTGTTATCAAGTGTAACTGTAAATTCAGTTCCCCGCTAAAAAAAACTGTAAGTTCAGTTGGTAGTAAGTTACAAGTAGTAACTCACAAGTAACCGGGAATGAGAATCCTCCGAATGTTTGTCATGAGGCGCTCTGCCTGCTCGGTTTGCAGCTGAAATATCTTCATTCCTTCAAGGTAGCTGCTGCCGAATGCGGTGCGAGAAATGACATCACCGGACAGCTTTTTGAGCTCCGGCCAAATATCGAGCTCGCGCGTACCATCGGAGCCTATGGACTCCGTCCATCTGCTGACCAACTCTTCACAACACGCAGAGAACTCTGGCAGCATGCACTGCAGAATCGTACACATTCCATTCCACATGTCAACTGTATGGCAGTAAATGGTTCTCAGATACTAATATGCACTGAAAGTCTGAAACTGGTACCTTGATCTTCTCCAGATGGAACGCAGGGTTGAGGAGCCGCCGGTGCTTGACCCACTTATCGCCCTCGTGGTTCAAGAGGCCGTTGGCGAGCAGCTTCCACAGCGCCGGGAACTTGGGCTTCTCGAAGTGCCCGAACTTGTCGGACAGCACGCTCTTGGCAAGCTCGGGGTCGGCGATGGTGACCTTGGGGATTGGGCCGAACCACGAGAGGCTCACCTTGCCATGCTCCCGGACGGAATCGCAGAGGAGCGGTGCCACGCGAGGGCCGATGTCGTGGCACCGCAGCGGCAGCGGCCTCGACCAGGCGTCCTTGTTCCGCCGGCCCTGTTCCCTGAGGTCGCCGGCGAGGAAGCGGTAGGACGTGCCGCGGAGGCCCATGGACCGGAGCTCCCGCTCGAGACGCCGCGGCCGCCACCACAGCCGGTGCAGCAACCGGCAGAGCTGCCACAGGAGCACAAGGGTCGGGAGCAGGAGGAGGCTCCGTCTCCATCTCCATGGCACCGAGGCTGCAGTTGCGAAGAACGCTCCAAGAACCATAGCTTTCAAGTCTTGACTCGGGGCAAGAAAACCAGCAAATAGAAGCTGATGTGATGCAGTTGAATGCACGGTACAGGCGTGAGGCGTGAGGTTATATAGATGGATGGAGCTGGACATGTGCGCCATCAACATCATTTGACTGGTAAGAGAATGACGCTGTGACCTTCACTATCAATACCAAAGCTGTCGCAGTCTCATCTGGACTATGACTTGATGCTATGACGAAAAGACACACGACTATTCTACCCATCACCATGCTTACCACGGAGCCAGTCCAAGTTCTATGATCGCTATATATATGTTGAATTATACATGGGCCCAGACCTAGGGCCCATATATGAAATAACTCCTGAAAAGAAAAATCAAAGGCACATGTCCTCACAAGATAGTGAGAAGTTTAGTCCCTCCTCATGAGTGAAGGAGAGTCGATACCCTTTTATGCAGCATTCTTTGTCACATACTATCGGCGTTTGAGAAAAGGAGTGTCTCCCACGCGTTCCGCCTTCACCGCCCCTATCGCCACGCCTGATGCGTTGGCCGAGCTAAGACATGTGTGCGCTTTATTTAGCAACTAGCAATTAATTAGAAATCATTAACAAATGTGCTACATTGATGCCAAAATTGGGGGTACTGGTCTCCTTCTTACCGGTTTGTCAGTCTATTATTGGTGTATTGATACATGTGTATTATGATATTTCGTTGTTCCCTTCATACGAGGTCTATAGTGATGGGGAATGACACAAGTGTTTCTGTTCATGATGTTGACACAGTAAATCTAAAATTTACTTCAGAAGGGGTCATACAGAAGAACGTGCAACATGTCACCGCTATAAAAAAAGATCTTGTTAGTGGCTCCCGTCGATGTAAAGAAGGCTTTAAGTTAGTGTTTGAGTCTAATAAAATAGTCATGTCAAAATATTGATTCTTTTTAAAAAAATGTTATGAATGTGGAGGTTTGTTTCGCCTTTCCCTAGCAGATTTTTGTAATGAAGTTGTGAAACATATCATTCGAATAATGAATCTAAAGTTCGGTATTCATGTCTTTGTCACATTAAATTTCGTTTCTACGACGCGGCTAGCTAAAATAAATATAATTTCGAGTTTTACTTTAGCCAAAGGCTCTAAGTGTCATGCATGTGTGCAAGCAAAGTAACCTCGCAAGCATCACAAGGCTACGGAGGAGAAACACATGACACCATTAGAGCTCATAAATTCTAATGTGTGGGAGATGAACGGTGTGTTAATTAAAGATGGAAAGAAATATTGTGCATTTTTTAATACTATAGATGAGACTCTGCACTACTTTAAAATCTATAAGGAGAAGTTTAAAATCAACTTGAAAAGAAGAGTCTGGTCGGATCATGGTGGAAAGTACTTTTCTAATGAGTTTAATTTTTTCTGTGTGAAACGTGGTATTATTCATGAGAGGATGCCTCCCAATCTACCCTACTCAGTCATGATTGCCGAACAGAAAACCGTACTCTAATAGATTTGATTAATATCATGTTAGATACACCAGGTTTAAAGGCATGGTGCGGGAGGCGATGTTGACATCATGTCATATCCTGAAAATGATCCCACGAAGAATTGAGATCAATTGCTATGAGCAATGGAAGAAGAAAAGAATGATGCTCTTACCTATGTACTAGGGATGTTGGCGGAAGTCAACGGTCGATTACTAAAAAGCGCAAGCTTGGACCAAAGACTATGGACCAAGTTTTTCTGGGCTATGCTAAACATAGCGTTGGCTATAAATTTCCAATGGTGAAATCTGATGTACCTAACTTCAAGGTCAATATGATTATGGATTCTAAATATGCTACGTTCTTTGAGGATATTTTTCATGTGATAATATGCAAAGCACCATGGGAATCTGATTAGACTCCTAAACTTGTCATTCCTATGGAATATTATGAAGGAACACATGATAATAATCATATGGGAAGACAATGAAGCTCCTGCTAGGAGTAAGAGACAGAGGACTCCAAAGTCCTTTGGTGATGATTTTGTTGTGTAACTCGTGGATGATACTCCCAATTCATTTTCAGAAGTTTATGCATCTCCAAATGCTGACTACTAGAAAGATGTGATTCGTAGTGACATGGATTCCATCATGGCTAAACGAGACATGTGAGATCACTGATCATACATATAGTTGTAAACCAATGAGATGTAATTGGATGTTCAGAAAGAAGCATATGCCTGATGGTACAATTAAAAGTACAAGGTCGGTCTTGTGGTCAAGGATTATACCCAGAGGAGAAGACAAAAATTTATTCGATACTTACTCACATGTACATGCAACAGTCAGATGACTTTCTAGTAGATGGTCAGGACGGAAAAGTGTGTAAAGTTACTAAAATATTTATATGGCATGAAACAGTCACCTAAGCAATTGCATGAGAAGTTTGATAAAACTTTGAGTTGGCTTTGTTGATAGTGAAGCTAACAAATGTGTATGCTATCATTATTATGGGGGCGAAGGAGTTACACTTTGCTTGTATGTTGATGACATCCCCATATTTGAAGCCAATCTAAAGGTCATTCAGGAGGTTAAGGCCTTAATATCTCATAATTTTGAGATGAAAGATCTTGATGTGGATGATGTTATCTTGAACGAAGGCATAGTCCTTGACCATAGAATGTCCGGAAGAAGTATTGAGATTGATAAGGCAAAGATAGAAGCCATAAAAACACTACCATATCCAAAAGATATCAAAGGGATACAAAGTTTTCTGGGCCATGCAGATTTTCATAGACACTTCATTAAAAAATTATCTCGTGTTTCAAAGTTGCTAACTAACCTGTTGCATAAAAGTGTTCCCTTCAACTTCGATGAAGAGTCCATAACAAATTCAAGCAATTGAAGAAGTCCTTTGATTACACCGCCCATTATAAACCATCAAATTAAGTGGGGTCAACCATTTGGGATCATTTGTGAAACTGACAACAATATGGTAAATGTTGTTCTAGCTTAACATTAAGGCAACGAATTCAACCACTAGTCGCACTCTGAACGATGCTACAAGAGATTATGATATACTCACTTCGCCCCACAATATAAGAGAACTCTTTACCATAATATTTGGTTTTACTCCTTATATCATTGACGCAAAGGTTAAAGTTTACATGCATTGTCAGCCAATGAAAACCATCTCAACAAGGAATGATTTAGAGGCTATGTGGATCTGATGAGTTTTACTATTGCAAGAGTTTGATATACAGATACTCGATAGGTGAAATTAAAGATACCAAAGTGTATAGCTCGACGATGAAAACGGCGGTAGTGGAGGAACTAATAGGGAAGTTTTGTATTTCATGTGATACCATGGTATTCCTAGGTAGAATAACACATCGTACCTTCAAAATACTAAATCGCCTAAGAATCATCTACTCACACCACCTCAAATATTAGAAATATAACAAAAAAAAATCGCTTCTATGTATTTGGGCGACTAATTGATGGGAGCACCTAATCAACGCGTACCCTCGAGGGGCTTTCTGCAACGGTTAGTTTTGGTGCACCGTGTATCACATGTTGGGCGCACCTACGGGAGCAAAAAAAAATTACACGCATTTGTTTTTTGGCTTTTCGATTTTGTTTAGTTTTTTCAGTTTCTTTCGAAAATATATTTGTGTTTTTTTTGCTCTCTTTTTTTTTGTGTTTTTTTCGCTTGGTCCGGCTGGAGCGCAACCCGGGTCAAAAGTGGACCAATAACCAAACCAGAGGCACGCGCAGCACGGCGGCAAGCTTTTCTCCTCCAAATTCGATTCGAGTCAACCGCGAGCGAGGGGCACGGGCGGGCGCATTCGTCGGCCGCTGGGGGAAAAACACCGCGGCGCACCGGACCGCACGCATCGGGTGGGTTTCCTCTCCGCCGCACGTCCGCGCCCCCGATCGCCCCGAGGAGGAGGCGGAGGCGGAGGCGGAGGGAAGGCGACCGATCGGGACCGATGTCGTGGCTCCGTAACGCGGTGCACCGCGCCGTCGAGGCGGGCGGCGGCGGCATCTCCCTCACCACCCGCACCGTCCGGACCGGCCTCGGCACCGTCGTCCACCACGCCGGCCAGGCCGTCGTCGGCGGCGCCAGGCTCATCAACGGCATCGTACGGCCCCGTAACACCACCCCACCGCCTCGGTCGCGAATCAGCCGCCTCCGGCGATCGTGATTATTTATTGTCGTGTTTGCGTGCCACGCAGGGGAATCGCTACTACAAGAGCTTGAAGCTCACGGCCAAGAGGCTGGAGGAGGCGGCGCTCTCCTGCAGAGGGGAGGAGAGGGTGCAGCTGCTGCGCGGGTGGCTCGACGATCTCAAGGAGACGGAGAACCCCGCCTCGTCGATGCCTGCAGACGGTCCGAATCAAGCCGCGCCAGTCTTGGTGAGAATATCTGGTCTGGTTTGAGTTTGACCCACGTTTTGGACCGCATTGCGTGATCGCATAGGAAATGATTGTGCGTGCCGCAGGATCTGTACGTGGATTACGAGAAAGCGGATGAGCCTATGACCTTTTTCCATGTCTTCCTCTACAGTCAAGCGCTGGAGGGCATTGTTCTGTCCATGGTGGGTTCGGTTTTGCGCAGTTCTATTACGCTAATGAGCCAGTTTCTGCAATGTACTAACTTACATGGTTCAGTACAGTGATTTCAAGCAATTAACTCATTTTCTATGGATCAGATTCATGAAGCTCCAACTGAGGAAGAAGTTTCACTACTCTCGGAAATTTTCGGGCATGTTCTTCAACCATTGGATGACTAGTTACTTGTTATACTGCATAGTACTCAACTCTGTCCTTTTTGGGGGCTTGGAGGAAAATCTGGAAGTTTTCACACACATACTATTGTGGTCTGTGTATGCTCCTTGCAGAATGTGTCTTAACGGAGGGAAGGATGTGCACGATACACTTCTGAGCAGCATATGTGACTTGGCAAAGTTATTTTCAAGTTACAATGATGAAGTATTGGTGCGTTCCTGTCTGATATTCCTCTCAAATAAATATTAAACCATAGACTCAGGCATAAAACTAGTACAATAGTAGACCTCATAGTTGCAACTCGACATAGTACTTCCTTCATTTCAAAATATAAGGCAAATTTTGTTTCTTAAGATAGGTTTTGACCAAGAATTTCTTTGTTAATTACTGGTTTGTGTCGCATATGGGTTCATGTTAATAAGTAATTTATGTGACAAAAAAACATAAGTGCACTAAGTAATTTATATTTCTCTGTTTTCTTCTTTTCAGGCAAAACGTGACGAACTGCTCCAGTTTGCCCAATGTGCTATCTCAGGATTAAAATTAAATTCCGAAATTGCAAGGTTAACTAATTCGTTTGGGGAGATTGAGGAAGGGGCTGTTTCGGTCTCAACATTTGCATGTGTATTTACATGCTCCCAAATCTTAATTTGTTCTTAATTCCAGATTGGATAATGAGATCATGGAGCTACAACATGAGATGGATGCAGTTGATGCTGTGCGAGCTAACACAACCAGGAACCGCAATAAAGCATCGCCAAGGGTCCCTGAGGTAGGCCTTAATTTTGAGCACTTTCTCTTTGTACTTATGTTGCTAATATTAGCATTCTGTTTTAGGAAGGCAAGTGATATGACTATCTTTCTGTTGTGCTAGCTGATTCTTTTTGGTGTGTGGTCACTCACCTGGCCCGTGAAAACAAGAGAACTATAGCCTATTTTTTCATGTGGTTGATTCGTAAGGTGGACCTTTTTCTGCTAGATTGAGGAGTACAAATAGCATCGCGATAGAAAAAATGCTCTTATTTACTGGATTTTGCTTTACTTGTCACCATTCTAGAATCTAGATAAAATGGAGTGTTCAAAGATGATAAAACTTCTATTTATGCAAACACGTAACATTTTTGTTATTATGTCCATTGGTAAATTCATGTGTGCTTGTTCTTTGGTTTCTACTAAAACCATGTATGTGTGAATATGGCATACGAAAATTCAAATAATTGAATATTGGATGAAATCTTAAGCATTCCTCAGTAAGAACACAGTTTCTGATGTAGGCAATGTATGGTCACATATTAAGTGCATCTTTTCTTAAAGAAGTGCATATAATCTTTTGTGCGTATATTCCGAAATCCTAGGCCTTCAAGTCGTCAGCAGCTCACTGAAGTTATTTGTTCCATACTTTCGTCCCATTACGTATGGGTTGTCTTGTACTATTTCCATTCCTCAAATATATATAAATTAAGGGCTAGGTTCAGCGATCCGTTTCTAAATTCTGATACTCTTCATAGGACTTCATAACTGCAGTTGCTGAGGTTCGTCTATGCTCCAGAATGGAAGACCTTGTATTAAAGAAGAAATCTATACATCCTGGCGATTCATTGGAGACTCATTTTCAGAAGGTATGATACTTAAATTAATTTGCCATCCTTTTTTGTTTTTGTTTTTTCCCTTTCTATTTTTGCTTCGGTTTCCTAAATCTGGAATTCAGATTTAACACGGTAGAATAATTGAGCATTTTTTATTTGTCAAAACATCTCTCCTTGTGTTCCTTTTTGAATGAGACATGGTTAGTGTCTCAATTTTCATTCCACAAAACATTGCAGGTCGATAAGCTGAAGGTTCTGTCAGAATCCCTTGCAAATTCGTCCGCCAAAGCAGAAAAGCGCATAATGGAAAATAGGTTTTGATCTTGAGCATTATATGTGTTATATATTATCTATTTCCAGCAACTTGGCACATATTCATTTGGCCGAATGCGAATGCAGTAAAAGTATATTTGACTAATCTGGTAAGCCATAATTGCTATTACTTGAAAAGATATGTCAAACACTAGGAGATAAATTCAGAATGCGGGTGCACTGAAAGGTCATATGGAAAAATCTAGTAACATTGCTGTAGTAATGAAGGTGCATTTATACCTTCTTCATTTATTACAATATTTTTCTTCATGTTAAAGACACAGTTATATTACTTCATTGTACTTCTTTGAAATGAACCTGTCCGCTTTATAGTGAAATTTTGTCGCCCTATGTTTCACAATGCAGGCTACAGAGGGAAGAATCTCTTACCTTCAAAATTGCGAAAACAAATGAAGTTGGTACAACTGAAAAGGTAACTTCGTTAGTCATCACCTTAAACTATTATGGTACTTCCGTAAATGGACTGTTTAAATGAACCAAGAAGGAATTTATTGTGCATCCTGATGAACAAAGTTCTCGGATTTCTAAGTACCAAAAGTAATATTTTAACTTCATCATTAATATACATCAAACTGTTCTTGCTAAGGATAAACAAAGAAGGACATCTCACAAGCTGTAATATTTGTCTTCAATAGTCTTGTCCTGGTCATATGGATGGCCTTGTCTGAATTTTTTATTTGTATTTTTGTAAAAGGAATTAGAAGGTGAGATCTCTGGACTCCAGAAGCGAAGGGATCAACTTGAGGAAGAACTAAGCAAAGTATGCCTGCCCTTTCCTTTGTCCACTTTTTAATAAAATAATAGTCGCAATCCAGTTCTTTCGATCCATTTCAGTAATTTGCGGAACCAAAAATTCTTGTAATATCTTGCTTACATTTGGAATTCAGTAATTTTGGTTTCATTTTGGAGAGGTAAACAAACATGTAATTCACCTGGCAGAGTCTGTTAGGTCTGGAATTGTCTATTCACGTTGACCTATTGCACCAGAAGCTGCATCAACTCAAAATGGATCACATTAAACTATTCTAATTATGCTATGATGGTACATTAGAGATAAAGGTAATTGTACCTTTATATTGTACAGATCTTTTATGAGAAGATATCACGAGGAGATGTTTCGGGCTTAAAATGAGCTACAATTAGATTGCAGATTTGAATTATGACTTGATATCTTAGTAGTATCCCACAAATATAATTATTTTCTGGAATCTCAGACATAATAATGAGCAACATAATTTGTGGATCTATCTAATGATTGTCCTCTTTATACAATATATGTTAAGTATAAATAAGACATCTAGGGTCCTATTAATCCTATATAACTAACTAGGTGATCCCCACTAACATATTTATCTCAACATGCAGCTATGCCACCTCAACAGGCAACCATGCACGGGAAAAAGCCCACCATAACATGCAGCTATGCATGAAAAAATGCTCAAATGCTTTAATTGTATTATGATACTTATATTCAATAAATATTTAATAATTATACAGTAATCATATGTATTTCTAGTTCTCGTTTACCTTATTTAGAAGTAAAGTTTAATGTTCAAATTCTAGGCTGAATGAAGGCTCCACAGTTTTTCGGTCTTTGCTTATTAGGTTTACTCTTGCTGTTCTGTAGAGGCTTAGGCTATGATTCCATGAGAAGCTTATTTTTAAGAGTGATTCTGAAACTCAGATTACAGGTAAATACAAAACTGAATGCGACTGTCGTGAAGCTTAAAAAAACTAGAGAGGAGAGAGACCAATTTGATGAAGCCAGCAATCAGATAGTGCTACACTTGAAAGCAAAGGTTCGATAACTTTTTCTTTGTTAGTTTCTAGACTAGAAAATGCTTTAGGGAAGTAAGGCTTTTCACTTGCTCAGTGTTTCTGCTATACGCTTACTTTAGGAAGATGAACTATCAAGATCTGTTGCTTCCTCCAAAGTAGAAGCAAGCACTGTCCGTGCTTGGATCGACTTTTTAGAAGATACATGGAAGTTGCAGTCCTTATATGAAGAAATAAAGGAAAAACAGGCCAAGTATGTCGGCTCTTTCACTGAAAATACCGATTGATGCTTTATGCGTACAAGCAAACATTTATTGACATAAGTTTGTTGTTTTGAATATTTGCTGATTGCAGTGATGAACTGGATAGATGCGGAGTCTGCTTTGTGAATTTGATTAAGCATCATGTTTCCGCATGCGTGGTACTCTTGACTTTTACTTTGAAAAGAAGTGATATACAATGGAAAAGGGCCTTTTGCTACTACTATTTTCATTTCATATTGTTCCTCAACTGGTTGTTTCTTTTGGTTCTCTAGGACGAGCTGAATACCTCTGTAGGTTGTATAAAGACCTTTGTTGATAACTTGAAAATTTTCAGTGACAGGTATAATTCTCATTTCTTAATCTAGTTTTGTTGTACATGGGTGAAGAGACCTCTTTTGCTTATGCTATTAGTTGCGTGGACAGATCAGTATCAACGGATGATGGAGGTCTATCAAAGCAATCAAACCCACGTAAATACCTCGAGGAAGAATATTTGGAAACTGAGAAAAAGGTGACCATTATTTACCCTGCTTCCCGAGACAGAAGATTCTAACAGAGAACAACAAGATCTCTAGTTACAGCTGGCATCCAGAACCCTGACTCTGAACAGTATGTTTACGTTTATAAATTTTTCATTCCCTTGTGCTTTTGTTTCAGGTGGTAGCCGCATTCAGTTTAGCTGATAATATCAGAGCATTGACATTTTCAAATCCAGAGCGTAAAACCAGGTAATTGCTGTCTAAGAACCAAGATAATGACCTTGTTCTCAGAATCAAAAAATAAATAAATCCGACTCTCTGAATGTGTCTTCAAGTTCATTCTGCAACCTCCCTAAAAAAGCATTTATGCAGGCTAGATGATCCTGAGGTGAAAAATCTGTTCGCCAGCATCGACAGGCTGCGGGTCGAATTCGAGTCGGTTCCACGGCCAGTGCTGCAGATCGAGATCAAGGAAAAAGAAGAGAGATCGAGACGAACACGATCCCAGCCCTTGGAGGGCGCCGGCACGCCAACCCATTCAATAACCGAGTCCCCGATCGCAGCTCAGCTCAGGACGCGGCTACCGTCGGAGTCGGACTCGGAGCCGGGGAAGTTCGACCAAGATTACAGGGAATACGGGGCCGACGACATCGGCGGGTGGGAGTTCGATGATCTTGAAGGCGAGCTGAGGTCTGGCTTCTAGCAAAGGCCCGAATAGTTGATGTACCCATCGTTATCGTTAGCACTGAAGATCGGAAGTATGTATGTATGTATGTATGTATGTATGTATGTGTAGCACAACAGTTGCCGTGTACATTATGATCCTGCCAACGTCGCGTTGCCATCTGCACTGCACATATGTTGGGAGAAGAGCCGTTTACGATATGTTTGATGCGTCCACATCATCCTGTGAAATTGACCATGCTTGTTGGTACGCACGTACTAGCAGTACATGTACATCTTCCAGTGAAAAGTCAACTTCCTCCTCTTTTACCCGTCTGCGTCGTCCTCCTCCTTTCAAGGCTTTGTTCTTTTCACCAGCTTTAGTTGACAGCGGAAAGACCAAAGATGCCGAGGATAATGGAAAGAAGAAAAGAAGCTCCCCGCCCTTTCGCTGCCTGCGCAAAGGTGCTGCTTTTGCTTTGTCAACCTCTCTCGACTTTTGTGCTGTACTGCTGCTGTTAATCCATACGTGTTCTTTTTCTTCAAAGCGTAACTAAGTAATAATTCGTCTCCTCAGTTTACTGGGCTTGATCCTGAGTTGAGTCCTGACACCGTTTGCCGCAAAGGACCAAGGAACTAGTAGCCTTCCCTTTATTCATGCATACTTTGATCCAGAACCTGCTCAAAAATCTCTACCCTACTACTACTAGTACCTTTGGCAGTAATACACATGTATACATGCATCTAGTTACTGTTTTTTTCTTTTACATCTAGTTACTGTTTTTTCACATCTAGGTAGTGTTTGCTCGGTGTGAATTGTAGTACTAAGTTATACTAAGGTTAAGACACTTATTTCGGGATGGATGGAGTACATGATACTGCACAGGAGTTAGGAAGTGTACTACAACTACAATACACACCCACTTAACAGGACAGCTACCACAGCACACATACAACTACGAATGTCGTCTGATCTACTAGGAGTGAGATGAGTGAGTGAGCACAAGTGCACAAGACAATCCCTGGACTGGAATCAATCAGCCTCCAAGACAAGGGGGCCACCACCCCCAACCCCATTCTGTTTTCTTGGATTCCTCCCTGCCACTGGCACTGCCACTGCCATCGCCTTGCCCATAATTTTTGTTCAAACTCCTGACACTGCCCCCCTTCTCCCCGGTCCTCTATTAACTCACTCCCCCTTCTCCCCCTCCTTGCGACCATCGGAGCAAGCCAAGCCATTGCTTGACCAGCTTGTTGAATTCACCCCCAATGTGCCCCAGAGCACTCGGCGGCGCCGCAATGGTGAGAGCGACCAGTGTTGCCGCTGCGAGCGCGCACCCGTTTGCGGAGGAGGAGTACATCGACCTGGATCTCAGCTCCTGCGGGGAGTACGAGTTCCGGGTGTGCCGGAGCAAGCCGGCGGCGCCCTGCCCGTGCCCGGACGAGCTGGTCCGGCGGCCCAGGCAGCACAAGGCTGCGCCGAGGCCGGGGGCCAAGCTGCTGCTTGATGCGGACGCCGGCGCCACGGGCGGCTGCGGCAGAAGGAGCACCGCCACGGTCGCGCCATTGCAGCACTCCTCGCATGCGGAGGACTCCTCGCACGCGGAGGGCTCCGGCCGGCGCAGGAAGCCCGGCAGGGCCATGCAGGCAAGGCTGCAGGCGTCGCGGGCCTTCTTCCGGTCCCTTTTCGCCAGGACCTGGTGCTCCGACGAGCGGTGCCGCGGCGTTCGGTCCGGGAGCAGGGCCACGCATGACAGGGGGGGCGTCGGCGTTAGCGGCAAGCCGGCGTTTGGGCAGATCAAGAAGAGCTACGTCAGCAGCGGCAGCGGCAGCGCGGCCCCGACGACGCTGAGGAGCAGCATTGAGCGGGAGAAGCTGATGGACGAGGAGGAGCACGCGGCCAGCGTCCGGCAACGCAAGTCCTTCTCCGGCGTGATCAAGTGGCGAGCGCCGTCGTCCAGGAACCCGCCATCGTCGGCGAGGAGGAACTCGTGCGGGAGCGCCCCGGCCCTGAAGAGGAGCAGCAGCTGCCGATCGGAGTCGGAGGGGCTCGTCCAGGGCGCCATCGCCTACTGCAAGCGGTCGCAGCAGCAGCGCGTGCTCCTCGCCAGGAAGAGCGTCAGCGACGCCGCCCTCTGCTCCTTCCGTGCCCCCTCCTCCTAGTCCTCCTGGTCCTGTAGCCTACCACCAATTAGCAACCCAATTCGGTTCCCCAGCTGTGTAGTACGTGTGCATGAAAAATGGCAGGCTGATCATCATATAATGATAATAATGTGAAATGTCTCTTTCATTCTGCGTACTGTATCTCATTATCAGCATCAACCAATTAGACATTTGTTCAGACATGAGAACACCAAAACGAGCTCGGGTTGCACCTGCACGGAGGGTGTGCCGAGACAAAGACGGCGGCCAGTCCGTTTGGTCAGCCAAATTAGAGCAACTTCAAGGGGAGGACCTATTTCGTCCGTCCATGTTCGTTTGGGTCCGCGCGAACAAAAACGATGGCCCAACGCGGAGATCCATTTTCATTTTGCGTCCGCATCGTGTCCGCACGGACCCATTTCCGACCCAAAATTGCGCCTGAAATACGTCCACACGAACACGAATCGGACGCGCCCCGCGTCCTCTCCGCGTCCCCCTCGGGTCCACATGTTGGCCGCACAACTGCTACCCGCGGTCGTATTAAACGCGACCACCAACCTCGGGCACACTTGGCAGCGGCAGCAAGCTGTCGGTCGTCGTCCTTTTTAATCCGAAGCGTGTGGCGGGGCCGGCCTCATCC
>CBMN010760186.1:0-10320 GCA_000582825.1 Hordeum pubiflorum
AGAGGTTGATGCTGCTGCGAGCATCCTTGCCGACGCCACGGAGGCGCTGGCTTCGTCGGTGCCGGCGCCGTTCCCAGGGGAGGTTGCAGCCGCAGCCGCCGACTCCTTCTTCCCCTTCGCCGCGATGCAGCACCTCATTGATACCATACATACCTTTACCGGGCTCAACTGGTAAAAGCTTCGCCATCTGTTTCTTTGGGTCGTGTGCTCATATCCGCCTCTCATGCGGGATTTGGTCTGGTGGTCAGGTGGGCTTGTATCGCGTTAACGACGGTGCTGATCCGGACCGCGATGATACCATTCGAGGTTAGCCATCAGAAGGCCACCGAGAAGATGGAGGTAAAGTGCCCTCTGTCTGATTCAGCGTGCATTTTCTAGCCCTTTTGTTGCTTGTAAAGTGCCCACGGTCTGATTCAGCGTGCATTTTGTAGCCCTTTAGTTTGGTTCATCATTTGCTATTGTACGTGCGGGTCAAAACCTATGCAGATCTAACTGTAAGGCTGCTTCAAGTTGCTGAACTGTGCTGCCCCGTGCTTATGTTATAATCTGCTGCCAGCTACTAGCCATGGAACTAGAGATAAGTTGGTTAAACAAACACCAAAATAGACAAAGGCCGGTTGCATCAGCTAGATTATCATAATCCACCGCAATGCCAAAAGCAGCCTAAGTAGTGTCATTGGGGGAACATGCAACCACTGTCCCCCCTACATGAGCAGACCAGCGCATGGGCAGTTGAATTGTTGTAGCAGAGTGAGTGAGGCTGTTAACCTACATGCAATACAAATACTTGAGTTTTTACTACTGTACATATTACTTGTTGTTATTCATGCACACATAGTTCGGTAGTTCCCCAGTTCAGTTCTGAATCCTGCTTCACTGTGTGATTTTTGGGTGTTACCAAGTACATTATCATGGTACTCAATCTTGAAACCTTATATCTTTACCACATGAAATCATGTAGTGATGTAATTTGCTGCACAGCTGCTCCCTCCTGTCCAAAACACTTGCCCCTTGCACCAACGATAATCAGTTTTTTTTTCTTTTGTAATGTTGACTCATTGTAGGGTTTTAAATACTGCATTCCAATCAGCAAACCCTTCTATGCATCATGTAGGTGCTATTTCTTATACCTGTCCGTCGGCGGCTTGGCCCTGCCCCAGGCTTTCTTTTCAGCCCGGAAGCTTGAAATGATTTTGAAACAAATGCTTCATAGAAAAATGATCACAAGACACTATTTTCTCACTTAAATTAATCAATTTAACATTTTTAATTGGAAAAAAATTACATGCTTCGGGCTGGGCTGCCCTATGCTTGGGATTGACATTTTTGGGTAAGGCTGTTTCAAGCATGCCCTGGGCCATGGTTTTAACAGGTCTTGTGTTCATAAGATGATAAGATATCTTTAGTGAGTCACATGCTATCACTGTATTTAGTTTAGTTCTTTACTCTTCCAGTCTGCTGAAAAATTATTTATTTGACAGTAGTACTTTAGTTGGCAATGAATGATTGTCCTTCATGTAAATTATCAGCTGATCATTTCTTTCTTTCAAACTTGTTCAATTTTCAGGCAATGAAACCAGAGCTGGATGCCATTAGGGATGCAGTGGATGTGAGATTTTGTGGTTTTGTTGTATAGAATGTAATATGTATTGCCAACTTATGGGGGAATGGGTCATGGATAATAGTTATTTAACTTCTGATAGTTAGATACTTCATACAGCTCATGCTTTGACCCTTCAAGTTTATTTCACAGCGTACGGATCCGAAATCAGTGCAAGAGGGGAAATATAAAACGGCCGTACTCTTTCGGAAGTATGTAACCTTCAGTAGATTTTCTTGTCTTTTTTTTAATGAAAATGACAACTGATGTCTCTTTCCTGGTTAATATATACTGTCATGGTCTAAAAACATGTTAGCCAGGTTTTTGAGTCTTGAATTATTTTTGTGTTAAATGTCCATGTTCAAAATTTTGTGAACACATTACTCACTATTGAACACATTGTGAAGATAGCTTTTCTTTTATGTGGTACGTAATGTATAGAAATACTGCTCTTTGGTGAAGTTCCTCTAACTTTTGGTATTATTCCTTCAGCTATGGTGTTAGTCCATATACTCCAGTAAAAGGACTCTTAATCCAAGGGCCAATGTTCATGATCTTTTGCTTTGCTGTGAGTAATGCATCTTTCTGCCCCTCTGCTTGTTCTATGTTGTATTATCTTTTGAAGAAAATAAATTTGTATCATTAACCTTGCTTTTTCTGATTGTAGATAAGTAACATGGTTGAGAAAGTCCCTTCGTTGAAAGGAGGTGGAGTATTTTGGTTTACTGATCTGACAACCCCGGATCCTCTTTACATCCTTCCTGTGTTAACAGCACTGACCTACTGGGTTACAGTGGAGGTATGCAATTTGTCTGGTGTGATTGTGGTCTCTGTGTATCTGTCCATCATTGTGCATTTAAACTTGGTGTGCCACTGCTTCTAGCTTGTATGCTTAGTGTTGTAGGATTTAGGGGTGATCATTTTCTATATACAATCCGAATCTGAATTTCCTTCCATTTCTCTTCTGTACCATATTGCCTGCATAAGTGCATAGGCATGTATCCCTGTCAAATGGTGCATTCATTTGTAAAGCTCACAAAGGTAAACAAGCTATTCATACAAAGGTAAACAAGCTATTCATACAAAGGTAAACAGGCTATTCATGTCTGCATCCAGTTGGCTACCCTGCTTGCATGGTACCTTTTTTCTTACTGAACATCCAGAATTTCAAACTGCCGATTCTGAATTTGAAAACTTTACTGTATTTGCTGTACTGTGCCCAGCTTTGTTTTCCAATACTGCAGTCTAATATAGTGAATATTTGTGTTATGTCAGCTTAACTTGCAGGGTGGAATCGAGGACAATTCTTCTATGGGCGGTAAAGCGAAGATGTTTAATAGAGTACCAGCACTTATGATGGTTCCATTCACAGCAAATTTTGCCAAGGTATGACACTATCGAGATCTTTCACCAATGGGTATGTTCTAGAGGAGCTAATCAAGTGTGCTAGCTATATCTATTTTCACAGTATTCGACAATATTGTCCTAATCTCCTAATGGTCTGTCTTTCTCCAGGGGTATTTCTGTTACTGGATCACGTCAAACTTGTTCACCCTTGTATATGGTACTGGTGAGTATGGTTCGAGTCTTTAGGAACTGAGACAACGATGATTGCTCTAAGGCATTAGGTTCTGTTTGATGGTCTAATAGCTCATAACATGTGATACTTTGATTTTGTATCAGCTATGCGTCGACCCACTTTGAGGAAGTTGTTTAATTTTCCTGCTCTGGAAGCTCAGTCTGCACCTGCACTGAATTCAGCCTTGAATATGTTTGGTGGATCCAAGGCAGTACCTTCAGCAAAGCCACCTTTAGCACTCACGAAAGAGGAGGAAGAACGATTGGAGGAAGAACGCATAGCAGCCCTTCCCCTTGACTCGACGGAGTTGAGGGACTACATGAAAGCCCACCGGCATCTTTCTTTGGATTTCGCTGATCCTGCCGCTCTTGGGTATCGGCCAAAAAAAAATGAAAAGAAGGGGAAACCTAGAGGCAAATCTCGGAAGCGCAAGTAAACCATGCAGCACATAGGAGCTTAATGTGAGAAAAAAAAAACCTTTTGACCTCGTGGATGGCTGAGACTTGATTTATCCTGACATGCTGCTAACCTTTGATTTTGCGCAAGGAGGCCCCCCATTGTTTCTTCATCGCATGTGGGGCTGCCGTGGCCTCTTTCAGTGAATAAGAGCGATTGTGATACTGTATCATAATAGTTTATGCACAAATGTAACTTGAGAGCAAGTTACAATAATTAATCTTGGTGTTCATCTTCTGAAAATGGAGATTAATCAGTTCCTCCGGAATTTTAGAGACAAAATGGGGTAAACTATGATGACCGTGTCTCTTAAGGGCGCTCGCTCGTTCCTGAATAACATGAGCGTGTGTGCGCTTTCAGTTGTTGGTAAGATGTTGTTGGCCTTTTTTCACAAGGGCGCTTGCTCACCTACTCTGGGATGTGATATCAACACTTTCCAATTCACAAACCAGAGCAGCTTAGCGTGGAAGCCGAAGCACGTATACACCAGCTCACTATTTTTTTGTACGTGTGTGTGTGTGTGGCCGTGTGTGATTGGTTACCCAAGCAACCGACGACTGGAGCAGAAAAGAAATGCAGACATCTTGAGAGTTAAGCTCCATCCTTTCGAAACCAAGAATAAAATCAGTCAAGGTCAGTGCGTGTCTCGTTGCTGGCTACACAGTTTCTATTTTATTTCAGCGAAAGCTAGAAAAGCTCAACGTGCGGTTCACACGGCTGTTTTCCAACTCCGATGGGTATACAAGTATGACAACTCTGTCTAAAATAGCTCAGAGTTTATGGTACTACTATTCAACTATTCATTGATAAGTATATTGCGTACCACTCCCTCCCTGATTAATGGAACGAGGCCTCTAGAAATTGTAGGATGTTATATATTTTCGCTCTATTGATCTGGCCCTTATTTGGGGTATATATAGAAGTACATGGTGGGTGGAAGTACATGATGGGTAGAGACTTGAAGTACAAGACATTGCATGCTATTAATTCCATTTCTATCTTCTTATCTCCAGCTCAAACCCATATTCTAACACCTCCTTCAGTCGTAGCGGGAGTGAAGTGGATGATTGCAATGACCGAACTTGAAGTCTTCCATTTCTGTCGCCTTCTTCGATGTGCCATCATCTATTGCGTCTCTAATGGCCGATAGGTCGGAAACTTAGGACGGTGACTGCGTCCCCATCTGGTGTCTTCTCTGTCTTCTCCTCTATCATGTTGGTGCATGTATTTTTGCTGATCCCTGAGTGCATGGAGTTGATGAGGCTGCAGGCCGTGACCTTGAGCTGGTGACGATCACAGTGTTTCCGTGTTGTCGTGGTTGTGGGATACGGTGGGCGCGCCGGATGTAGATGGCGAAGCCGGCTAGATCGATCGGAGTTGGAGACGACACAATTGGTGTCGAGGGCTTGGCCGCGTGAGCGCGTGGCGCCGCTGCCTGGGTCATGTCTGCCGAGCAGTTGCATCGATTGACTGCTCCAGCGTCGGCACGATATGCCATTGCTTCCTTTTGCTGTCGACAGAGTTCTTGATAGCGCTCGCTGCTGGAGTTCCAATCTTGAAGCAGGCTGCATGCAGCGGCGCGTGGTTGAGCCAACCATGGCACCGTGATCGACGTCGAATCTTGCATTGATTTTCATGGGAATTTGAGGGATGTAGAATTTTTTTGGTGGCTAAAAATGATTAATCTACTAGAAAAATAAAAAATGGATCTAAACTAATCTAAAGAGACAATCTAATTTTTGATTAGATCAGGTGTCGCCCCGGAGAGAGAAGATTAATCTCCCCGGTGGCGGCGCGCTGATCGACGTCGTGAGACAAGCCGCCCCGATACCATGTGAAAACTTGTAAGCTGACTATTTTTGTTGTTATTTGTGTTGTATTGCTATGACCCTCCTAGGGGTATATATGAAGTGAAGAGAGACTGGTGTTTAAGCTATTCTATCTGTATCTTCTTATCTTTATCTTAAACACATTTATTTTCTAACAACGACGCACCATGCTGACCTCGCACGCGTCGTGATTGCGGAAAGGAATATAGGAGAGACAAGGAAGGTACCAGCAGGGAACGCGGTCACCGTCCTAGGTGCCGATGCAACTGATGATGGCGTAATGGAGAAGACGACGGAAGTACAAGACTTGAAATTCAATTGTAATCTCCATTTCACTCCCGCTACGACAGAAGGGAAATGTTAAAATATAAATGTGTTTAAGATAAATATAAGGAGGCAGAGATAGAATAGATTAAATCTACTACGACTTGTCTTGTACTTCAAAACTTTCTTCCTCGTATGTACTCTATAAGGAAGGTCATAGCAATACAACAAAAACAACATCAAAAATAGCAATCTTACAATTTTCCACAATGCCAAGCTTTTGCATTGCATCCATTAATTCTATAAAGATGAAGTACACGCCTAGTATTTAGTAATGTCCATGTGCCAAACGTGGGTTGCATGAAAGGACAGTCGCACCGAAATCTGATGGATTCATGGATCAAGCCGGTCGGTTAGTTGCACAACTTGCACTTGCACGTTTCAAAAAATTGTATCGGTTGAGCGTGTGCAGTCGTCGGTGAACCGGGGCATTCTTTCTCTTTCTTTTTCTTTGAGACGGGGGCATCCTTTCCTGCATACGACTTTTTTTGTATGGAAACCTACGTACGACTCGAGGAGACTGACCCTCGGAGTGTAGTAGGTAGAGGAAAAAACCGTGAAACGGGGGACGGTCAAACGGATGAACCGGCCACGAGCGTACGTGCGCATCTATACGCCACTAACACAGGTGCACAATCGAGTCCACTTTTCAACCCCTCACCTACCTGCCTGCTTGCCAAATCCGTCAAGACCATCAGCACCTCCATCCAATCGATCACCACCAGCTCCATTGCAGTCTCAGTGGACGACGCAGGTGGCATCTAATCTTTGGGACTTGATTTGCGGATTTGCCCGGAGCCAGAGTCCCGAGCACGCATGTTTACGACGTGTACGTGCTTCCGTCGGTGCTTGCATGGGCTGAACAATCCGCGTAGGTGAGCGTGTACGGCGACCGTGCGTATCGTTTCTCTGCGCCTGTGTCCTGCCCATACACACGTAGAGCGGCCGATCGGGTAACAAACGATCCCACCGTAGCGCTATTTCTAAGGAATAAAGCCCATGCTTTACCCCGCAAAAAAAATAAAAAAAATCCGATACCACTGTGTCACGTGACCTTTTTTTCCCTGTTTGAGAAACGTGTCACGTGTCTTCGTTGCGTTGTCTTCGGTATATATTGCAGCGATCGATCGATTGATGATGGAGTATTTCGGATATCCGAGGTTTGATTTTTCAGTTTCATCCTAGGCGGGAGGTCAATTAGCCATGTTTTGGTTGGGTTGTTGGCGTCGGTTCACCCACCAGCGGAAGCATTTCCGTCAAACCAAACTTCGCATCTTAGAGCATGCGTCGGACTTACAAATCCGGTCCCTTTACGTCCGCAGCTGTGTTTTGATGTGTCCACGAACAGCGCCGGACGCCATACATCTTGAATATGAATTGCTAAAATCCATACAATCCATGCAAGTGGATTATACTCCCTCCATTAAGTTACCTGTGTGAGAAATGAATGTATATAGCCGTATTTTAATTCTAAACATATCCATTTTTATTCTTTTTACGACAAGTAATTTCGTACGGAGGTAGTAGTTCACAAATTCAACCATTCAACAATGAGATAAATTAAAATAAATCTATACCTATATACTAATAAAATACAAATTGTTTCTATCCGTTCACCGTCGTGGTAATTTTGTAGAAAAGTCCCTTGAGTTTTGAAGAATTAACTCACGATACATCTTTAAGTGAAAAAAATAGTTTTTCTGTTTTTACGGATAACCCCCTATGATTTTGGGCAAGTAACCCGCAGCTCACTTCTAAGTGACAAAACTAATCTTTTTTTTCTACAAAACCCCCCCTATAATTCTTGTTAATTAACGCGCAGTTCACTTTTAAGTATATATAAAACATGCTTTTTGAAATATCCATATCTTTTGCACCCTCACTCTAATTTTAACATATTATATATGAAATTTGATTAAAAAGATATGTAGAATCCGAATATGATATTATTTTACTTATTAACTATTTTTAAAATGTCATTTGAGTGAAGCCTTAATCAATAGAGTGTGATCCGTCTTTCCTTCGTACGAACACCGATCTTGATTGCAAATGAACATCTCGACAAACAAAATTGAAGACGAGAGAAACCATCAATAATCAAGCATGCACGCCTTGACAAACCTAGCTAGGAAAAAAAATCTCATTTTATGGAGAGAGAGAGAGAGAGAGAGAGGACTTAGGATTGACCACATTCAAACATGTTGTGGTTCTATAGGCACCAAGATCATCCTAGGCTGGGATGGACGGAAGACAAACGACAACATAGATATGATGGGATGTTTAAATAAAGAATGTGGACCTATTGGGGTCATGACTCATGCTTGGGCATATGCTATCTTTTTCTCCCGTTACAACGCACGAGCTCTTAAATCATATTCAACCATTCAGACATGCCAAAATAAAATTCAAGTCCGAGCGTAACGGATCACTCGCTAGCAGGACAACTTGCCGGATACCATCCATGTCGCCAGCTCGGCGGCCATCCTTGCATCCTACTCCGCACGCTCTGCATGTACCCTTGTCGCAGCTTCCACGGTTGCCATCGCCGCTCTTGCCGCCTTATGCTCCCTACGTTCATTGATCTACTTTTTCATCCTCACAAGCCACTTCTTTGCATGCTTGTCCAAGAGGCTTTCATCCGTCCACATGATCTTCAAATCCTTCGCGTCTCGAGCAAATTGCAACTCCTTCTCAAGATCCATATCTCCAAATGTTCGGGCCTTCCGGACCTCCCATTTGATTGCCACCTCTTTCTTTTCCAAATCGATCTTCTCCCTCTTCATTTGCAGTTTCTTGCTCGCCCTCTCCCGGTCCCAAATCCATCCCCTCCTTTTGTGCATCTAACATGAGTTTGTACCGTCGTCTAGAAAACAATGTATGTATAATAATTAGAATGCAACAAGAAACACAAGCAATTGAAATGGTGGCAAAAAAACTTACATGTGATGTCACTCACATCCCACTTTGATGGTGGCCAAGAACTTGTGCATAGTAGCTGACGTACTTGTCCACGTCCCTTGAGTGACCCCCCATCGTCCACTGACCCGACCGGGCTGGAAAGTGCGATCCTTGTGGTCGGCCAGATGGACAGGGTAGGGGGAGGGGGGAACACTGATCCTCGAGGTCCACATCCACTCCCTGTAATGTCGCTCCCCTCGCCCTCTTCCTTCATCGCCGGTTCCTACCGAGAACGTTCTTCGGCTTGCACGTTGGAGCCGATGACGGGACACCCACGGACGACGCCGAAGCAACCTCCATGGCGGCGGTGTTGGACGAGCAGTTCAACATCTAGGGCGGCGGATGGGTCCGGCAGCGAGTATGTGGGAGAAAGGGTGGACGGCGACGACGACTCGGACGCAGGAAATGATGAACAGACGCGGGAGGAAGGCAGTGGGTTTGGTGGACTTGGGGGAATTTGGTGCAATTTGTGGTGGGATCAGGCTACTGGATCTGACGTGGCAGACGCACCCAGACGCGCCCGAACCTCATGATATTCTCCCTAGATTTGGGCTGGATATGAGGCCTGGTCATCCAGGATGTTTAGGACCGGTATGAAGAGCCCGTCTGGATCGGGTTTTTCATCGGTCAATGACTGGAACTGGACCGCCCCCTGGCGTCTGAGGCCGGTTTGAGACACACGGTTATTAATGCTCTTACATTTGTGTCATTGGTGTTAGGCAGCCGAGACAAAGAAGGAAACACAGAACATGCACATACGTAGAAACCTCGTTTTGCTGCCACATTAGGGAATTAGGCATCTTCAACGCAGATCACTAAACGGACCTTACCACTTGCATGCGGATAACGTGTCAACATATATTTAGTTGGGCGAAGGCTATCCAACCATGTTCCTGGTGCTCTGATGTGGAGGAGGAGCTTCTGCATGAGCGGCCACCTATTCCTTCTTCTTTGCCCTCTCCTTCACGCGTCGCTCTTGTGGTAACACGACCGGACTTCTTCGGATCTAGCAGGACCACAAACCTTATGATAGGCTTTAACGGACCGGCCACGGAGATGACGGACGGAGAAATGGGCCGGACTATACACCGGCGGCGGCAGCGACCAACCCAAAGATGATGGGGTTCGACGCGAAAAGAATGAGGATTGTCAAAATATGCGGTTTTTCAAATCGGTTAGAGCATCTATGATTGGACTTGCAAATACGCCCCCTATACGTCCGCGGATGCATCCGAGCACATCCTCGAACGCATCGGGACAACTCCTCATATCTCGTGCCCGACAACCATATACCTCAAATTCAGACTCTCAAATTCATGCAAATCCATCATACATGGCAATGTCACATGTAAATAACAAATGTTGGTACCCAAAATACATAGTTCTTACATAAAATTCATTTTAAGTGCACAACTCAAATAGTAGTTCACTCGTTTTCATTGTGGGTCCACATATGCTCCACAAGATCACTGAGTAGCTGCGGGCGCACCTAGGACGTGTTTGGTTGCGAGTATTGTAGGAGATATGCCCTAGAGGCAATAATACATGTTATTATTTATCCCCATGTTCCTAAT
>CBMN010760189.1:0-11986 GCA_000582825.1 Hordeum pubiflorum
CGCCGCCGCCGCAGCCAAAACCCTACGCCCCTCCCGCCGCCGCCTCCGGTAAGCCCCTCCGCTCACCTCCCCCTCTCCCCCGATCCCTCTCTGTCTTGATTCGGTTCGGAGCGTGGCATCCGGCCCCGCGCTTTGATCTAGGGGCGCGGCGGAATGCGGTTCGTCGTAGCCCGGCGCCCGGCGCGTGGTCGGGTGGCGTGCCCGCCGCTGAATTCGGGCGGCCTGGGCGGTCCGGCGCCATGGGATTGCGGTATGCCGCGGCCTGGTGGCGTCGGAGGCCAAGGGGCGTTATGGGGGCGCCTGCCCCGTGGGCTCGGGTGATGCCCCGCGTCGGTAATTGTTATGAATTTCGTTGGTGCCTGGATTCCAGGGGTTCCCCTCTGTTCGCCATGTATTGGGGAGGGAAACCATGGTGCTGTTGTGCTGCTGGGCTGTTCCTGTTTTATAGGAGGAGAGAGTTTCCCCGTTTTTTTCCTGGCTGAAGATTAGGTGCTAGGTTTTATAGGACCATGGGGATGCAAAAGCTGGTTTTAAAGCTACTGTGCAAGCAACTCATACGGCGAAACTACTTGTCGCGTTATGTGTTGTAGTAAATATGTTGGCCGCTAGCTTTGTCGTTATGCGTCGTCTGTCGTATTCCGTTAGTTGATTATGATAACCAGCCACAATTTAATGTAGCTTGCATGTCAGAAGAAAGGTTATGATAGGAAGAGATTGCGGTCGAATGGAAGTGGCGCAATAATGCATCTTATGTAGCTGCTTTATATAGCAAAGTAAATCTGCAGTACTTGCCATGTGGGCAACTTAGTATGCTTTCGCTAGCGGCTTATCGGGTCTCTTAATTGCTGTGACGTTAGCTGTAATATAGACGCTAGTGAATTAATTTTTTATGTAACGGACGCTTGGGTCAGCCTTGCTGTTTGGAACTTGTAGACTGAGGTGGATGAACACTTTTCGACAATTTACTGTTTATCTAGTTTCTATTTTGTGCTCATGTGTGTGTAAACTATAAGTTTATTTCTTCTTTGCTCTCGTAGACAAAATGGGAAAAGGTTGCCTTGGATATGACAAATGAAAATTAAACAGCAATAATAGGGAAGTAGTGCAACTGTAAATATGTGTCACTGGACTGAAATATATTATTATTATTATTCCCCAAGAGCCTTTGCCCCCTTTTAGCTTTATCTGTCCCCCGGTACTTTGTAACGAAAAATAGCTTTTGTTTTGAAATAATCAAGTTAGTTGTCATTGTTTAATTTCGGGAGGTTTTTGATGCACTGGATTAGTTTTAATGATTTTTGACATGCATGCACCTGTACGAAACATCTGTTTATCTAGAACCCCTGCCAGGAAGAGGCACTTAGTTGCAACAGTTTGAATATTTCTACTTTGTTTGAGAGCAAAGCTTCCCTGTTATCCTGCATTGCTGATATTTTGTTTCTTAGAAACCTATTTGGTCAGATGAATACTTTACAAACGTAGCTAATTGAGCTATGCTTATCAGAGCACAGGTTGTGATAACCACTACTAAATACTAAATACTGGGCTAAATGCTAGGATCGTAGTACGCGTTTCTTGGCTCTCTATGATCAACTTGTGTTCCATTGAAAATCTCATACTCCAGTCAATGTTGACCAGACATATAATGCTTATTCAGATGGCAACTTCTTAATCAATTGTCTGGAGTTTCTATAAACTGTAATATTTCATTCTTGGAATTAAGCTGTGCTTAGATGGGTATATTTATCATTTTTGGTAGAAAAGAACCTACATATATTTGACTGGAATGATAATTTTAGTTGAAACTTGACCGCAGGTAAACAACCTTTCGGCTATTCGTTTTGGAAATGCCGTCTGCATCCAAATCCAAGGCAAAGGATAGGGCAGCTGCTTTTAAAGCAGCAAAGGAGCAACCTAAGGTGGCTGTCAAGCCAGTGGGGAATGGCACTGGTGCAAGTACTTACAACAACCTCTCTGGAAAATTTCATCTTTTGGAGCCATCATCCTCTTTGCTGGGTAGCCAGGGTAACGAAAAATTGAGGAATACAGATGAAATAGATGAGCATTCTCGTAGCTCGCATGGTACAGGGGACTTTGATTGTGCCTCAAATAATGGTAGCTGTTCTGGCGAGTCAGAAGATACAAAGGAAAAGTCAACCAGCACTGCGCCTCGAGTGGACTCTATTCCTGGATGTGATCTTGATAAACGTGAGAAGATCAGACAAAAGAATGAGAAGAAGCATCAAAGGCAGAAGGAGAGGCGTGCCCAGGAATTGCATGAGCGTTGCAAGGGATACCTAATGTCCAGAAAGTTGGAGACACTTGCTCAGAAGCTTGTTGCAATGGGTTTCTCATCAGACCAGGCAACGATGGCCCTTATACATAATGAGGGCTGTCTTGAGGAGTCTGTTGCCTGGCTATGTAATTTTGATGGCAGTGATGAAACGAAGCAGCAAGTTGCAGCAGCTCAACAGTCTGGAGCCAATTTGAAGATTGATATAACTGATGAGCTCGCAAAGATTGTGATCCTGGAGGCTAAATTTAAGTGTACAAAGCAAGAGGTAGAAAGGGCTATTGTTTCTTCTGAGGGTGATCTAGAAAAGGCTGAGGAGGCCTTGAAGACACAGAAGCAAGAATCAGCAACAACCGCTTCTAAGCCTGAAGGTTCTGGTGATTCAAGTGGCTTGGTTAACAAGCAGCAGGTCATGCTTGCGCAGAACCCAGCAAGGCCTCAAACAAATGGGTTCTCTTCAGTAGGGGCTCAGCAAATGAGGAGAGATGAGAAGGATGTAAACTACAAGCTTTTAGTAAATGGCAGTGGTCCAAAAGAACCCGCAGTTAAAGGGTTCCAACCATTGGCCACAACAATGAAGTCAGAGTTGGTCCGTCAACAGTTTTTTCAACCCGAGAAGAGACGGGTTAATGTCAATTCGGTTCCATCAGTTCCTTATGTGACATCTGCTCCGGTGCCTGTTGCAGTGCCTCAAATTAAGGCAGAAACACGACATGTGCCAGCAGGCAATGAGATGAAAAGTGCAATGCATAACGGAAGCTTGCGAGATCCGGTAGTTGTAATGCAGCGTCCTCAATCCGCAGCTGCCAAGCAAAGTCTGCCGTCCACAAGCCATAGTATGTTTGCATCAGAGCCATCTTCAAGGGAATGGTACATGAATGGCGCATCAGGGGTGGATATGATGTTGAATGGTGGTTTAGGGCATGGACTGCGTAATATGAGTTTGGAGAACGCTAATAATTCTGCCAAGCAGCAGCAGTTCATGCATGCAAACCATCAGCAGAGTTTTGTTTCCAATCCTGTAGAGCTGGCTGCTAATGGTTGGGGTGGTACATGGGGTCCTGGAGGTGCATCTTCTTCCCAGGCTGGGGCGTCGGCACATGGGACGTTTAGAGGAGGAGGATGGAGCTCATCCGAGCCCTCTCCTGCTTTATCCCATGCTGATTGGAGAGGCAATGTGCCAGCACCGTGTGACTACACCTCAATAGATTGGAGCCTCGACACAACATTGTTAAACCCTGCAGCGAGGAGCGAATGGCTGTCTGACACATGGTCAACCATGTTCATGGGCGGCAGATCCACAAGGCCTGCTGGGGGGAACCTTGGCCTTGGTGGCGCGGGAGGCATGAATGGGTTGCTGCATGAGAGCAGCAGTAGTCTTCCAATGGATCCTGCTCCATCACCCCGCCCTTATGAGTGGCCTTCTTTCTGCAGGGGCGGATCTTCCTAGTTCCGGAACCCTGTAGGTAAGAAAGAAGCCATTGAATAAGAAAAAGTAAAAGATGTCATTTGTTTCTGTTCTTGTTTTTGTCTCGTTGGAGTTGGTTGAAAAGAGTTTTTACTTGTGTATTGAACCGTGTTTGTGTACCTTTGACTGTTGGCCGAGATAAGTCTTCATTCTATCGAGTCCATGTGCATGCAAATGAAGAAAGAAATTGAAGCTATCTTTGCTGAAATGGATAAACGCGTTCTCTCTTATAGTACAGTAAATATAGCTTACTTCAGGTTTCCTTGTCCAATCCATTTTCCTCTTAATTTTTTATGCCAGTTTCTAAAGATTGACACAGCGCAGGCATTTTTTTTTAACTGCTGGAGATAAAGCTGCCAGATTAGCATCTGTGTGATGTGATACTGGTCTAGAACAATCGCTGAGTGACCTGCTCGGCCGAACTTGCTGTGGTGCCAAAGGGGGCTACCTACCTACGGTGATCGGAAAGCGCGGCGCCGTTCCCCAGCTAAAGGTCCTTGACCCGGGATCGCTCGAGAATAAATGGGCCTAGAGGCGAACATTCCGTCTTCTGGAAATGAAGACATTCCGTCCCGTCTGCCAACCTTGTGCAGCAGCCCAAGTCCAAAGACGTCCGCTTCTCATTTCCCCTCTCCTGTCATCTCGATAAGACGGCTCGCCGGCTTGATAGATCCATCGCCCATGCCCATTGCCGCCGGTACATGTACATGTGCGGCTCTACGACTACGAGCTAGCCATAGCCAGCGGCCGCCCGTCGTGAATCTATATTCCTTCACGTCTGACACCTGCACCCCGGGGTGTCGGCATGGCAGGCACGCACGCGCAAGCGCGGCGCTGTAGCCCGTGGGAGCCGCGCACGTCTCGGCGCATCTCCGCTTGGACGCGCATCGATTGGTACCTGGTACCTGGACTCGAACTGCCGCCGGTACTGAACATTCCGACGCCGCAGTGTTGGAAGCCCGAAAGCACTGTGCAGCTTTATTCCATCTTGACTGGCGTGTCCAGGAATAGTAGTACACCCGATGATCTCCTTGGAATTTTACAGACGACCATGCGTTCGTTTCTGGCACGAAAGAGGAATTTCGCCCAGGAATTTTCTAGCACACGAGTTACACAATTCTCGGTCTATTTTTCTCTATGATGAGGTGAGGTGATAGGTCGAGGGAAACCTAGCTGTGCGTAGGCGCGAACATAAACTGTACGCATATGCTAATAGGAAAAAAATCAGGAGCTGGCGAGTATGTTCGCCCTCATTCGGGCAGGGATGCTCCACGCCTCCGCTGGAATATATGTGAGGCTACGAGTAGGGGATCCAACTTCGGAGATTCGAGCGACGACGCGTGAGGCTTCTTGGGATCCTTTGTAAGGATCTTTGATTCGCAAAGGAGGCATCATGTCATTGGTTCCTCTTTGTCTTAACGTCCATGAGAGAGGCCATGCCATGATGGTTAAACACCTATTTGATTCTTTTAGGACTATTCGTTTTGTTTCAAGAGACAACAATGTAAAAAAAAACCCGCACGTTAACAAGTTTCCTTTTTGTTTCTTTTGAAAAGAGGGTTGAAAGGCTTCTAAATCGATTGATGCACATAACCATTGCAATAAGCACACACATCAAGAGCGTACCAAAAAATGGAATTGTGAAGGTTAAGTACTGCCAGAATCACTACAAATGCCTTTCCCTCAAGAGGGACACCGCGTCTCGCTGAAAAACCACGCGCCCGTGACTTCAAACCATAGATTTTATATTACTATTATCATTATCATTTTAAAACAAAGGCAAAATATTTCCCTCGTATAATTAATTAAAAATAAAAATGATAATATTTTGACATCTACATGATCTCAAAGGTCAAAACGCAAAGGAAATGAGCTATGGTTAGACATCTAATGTACGCAAGATCTCGAGAAGAAAAAAACTTAATCTGCACAAGTTCCACGAGAGTTTAAATTCCTTTAGGAGTTTAACTTTGAAATATCTTTTTCTATGGAGTACAATTTTTTTAGAATTACTAATACATATGCCTGTGCGTTCTAACAAAAGAAACAAATGTGGTGTGCAACAGTGAGAATTATATGTGCAAACACACCATCATATGCTTCGTTACAGAGAAAATGCTATTTTCTTCATCCACCAGAACACCCGCCAGCATGACACAAGGGCCCATAAGAAATTCATACCGATCTTACATTAATTATGAAACAATTAATCATTGGTCAAGGGGATTTAATTGATCCACACAAGCCCTCAAACCATTTAATTACGGGATAAACACCATATTTATCCATACATACCTCATAATTCGAGTAAACAACCATAGATGGAATTGCATCATGCAACGTGTGCATTGTTCTTGATTTAAAGAAAAGTGCATTCTTCTTCTTATTTGACTATGCACCCACGTGTCTCATGGATCCAGTTTAATTATCCCATCAACCCGTGTAATGAGGATCTAACTATCATAGATGAAATGCATGTTCAATTAGCCCACCAACATAGCCTGTATAGAAGTTTAGGTGGTCTTGTCTCTCCTTGTTTTCCGTGTGTACATCATGTCCAACAATCCTGCCTTTGATTACCACAATTAATTCCTTTGATGGTGGAACATCTACTTTGATATTTGCTACTCCCGCAGGAGTCGTCGGGTTTCCCCAAAGAGAAAGGGTGATGTAGGATAGCAAGAAAGCTTTGCTCGGTTAAGAACTAAGATTTATCAAACAAGATAAGCAACACCTACACAAACAAGATACAAACTTGCACTCAGGGGGTTGTCAAGCCCTTGTCTTACTAGTTACAAGATTAAAACAAATAAAGATAGATGGTAGTGGTAAAATAGAAAGGCAAATGAAAGAGACAAATAAAGAAGCAATTTTGTAAAAGAAAGTATCAATGGAGAATAGACACGGGGGGCATAGTTTCACTGGTGGTAACTCTCTCAAAAATAGGCGAATGACATGGTAAATAAATTAGAGTTGGGAAATTGAATAGTTGCAATTTTTATGACTATGATCATTCATGGCAATAATCTTATATAGGCATTACGTCCATGATAAGTAGACCGTTAAACTTACTGCATTACAAATACTCCACCCAAAACCGCTATCCAGCGTGCATCTCAAGGTATTAAGTTTGCAAGAAACATAATATCCCAATAAGAAATATGACAAAACGTAGACAAACAGAAGTTAATCAATATGTAAAGCCCCATCATTTTATCTTTAGTGGCAACAATACAATACGTGTCTTGGCCCTTTTTGTCATTGGGTTAGAGCACCATAGATTAAACCCCACTACAAAGCACCTCTCCCACCAAAGAAAAACCAATCAAATTTGACCAAATAAAATAGATAGATTGGAGAGAAATACAACGCTATTTAATTAAGTAGCAACAAAACCCAAATAGATTCAATTGAACTCAATGACCAATCTGATCATAAAGTGATAATTCACCATGTCCCAACAAACACACCACCGATTACATCGAATAGATCTCGATCAAGTATATATTGAAGATCCAAAAGAGAGATAGAACAATCTAGCTACTACTATGGACCCGTAGGTCCTAAAGGAACTAATTACATATGATCATGGAGGCTACAAGGATGAAGAGGCCTCCGATGGGGCTCCAGATAGGATCTCTTCGGAACAGAGGCTTGCGGCGATGCTGAAATTCTTATGGAGGTACGACGGATGACTTTGGTATTTATGGTGAATTATGATGCTGGAATCAGGTCAAGGCGACATTTGTGGGCCCCACACGAACGAGGGGCGCGACCACCCCCTGGTCGGGCCACCTGTGCATGTGGGACCCTCGTGGTTCGTTTCGATTCCTCCCGAACCTTCCAGTGTTTCTTGTTGCCCGAAAAAAATCGTGTTAAATCGGCAACGTATTTTGACTTCCATAGATATTAATTTCCTGCGAAAACAAAAACAAGCAGAAACAGGAACTAACATTGAGCACTAAATTAGTAGATTAGTCCATAAAAATAATATAAATTGCTATACAAATATATAAAAATGATAATATAATAGCGTTAAACAATAAAAAATTATAGATATGTTTGAGACATATCAATATTCATGCCAGCCCCACACAATCTTTGAGAGTTAATTCCTTCTGGGTCTTTAGATCGAAATAATTCATCCCGGGCTGTGTTCTAATTTTCTTGAGCCATGCATGCTCCCTCCTTTATTGAGTCTTTCTCATCGTTCTCTCTGTTTCTTGGATCATGAAAAGGCTTGCTATTTTAGACAATTCACAAACGTATATAATTTGATGGGCTTAGGTGCAAGATTTGAGGTGGTACTATTAATTGGCCAACTAACCCTCTCTTGTAACACAATTCTACGCTTAGGCCAGTCGGCTAGGGCCTTTGTTTCGGTAGGGGAGATCTTGAATTCGAATCCCACAAGGGCAGCGTTTATTTTTCCCTACGGCCCAATTGAATGAAACAAAGATACGAAGCAAGCCTCTTGTCCCAAGTAAGGACCGACTCCCTGTGACCCAATAAAATGATTTTTTTAATGCGGAGCAGGCTCTTGACTGCACGGTTTGGAGGCCCAGCCCAAAAATTTATTTATGTGTGGACGGGCAATTTTTTTAGTACCAACTCAGATAGGTACGGGAGCAAATAATTCTATAAGGTGAACAAACCAAAAATTCAGAGAAACACACTTTGCTTTATTAATGGGTATATATTACAGAGTATATTTGACTTGCAGGACGGAAACATTTCTTGAGGATCCCTGCAAAAAGAAAAATCTCAAAGAACCATGTTTTGTATAAAATTTCAAAATTCAATACTGGTCCGAGTTCTATATTCGAGGACAGATTGAAAATCTCACATGATGTACAATTTGGCTCGTTTCTTATACACTCCCACTTCTACCTGATTAGCTGAATGATGCGACAAGCAACTTGAAACGTAGCACATTTGTTTTCTTGGGGTGGACTTGTTGGCACATAGCAACACCGACTCTCCCTTTCAAACTGTATTATTTTCTGCAAATGCACTATTCAGCGGGCCATGATAGATTTTCCACAGAAAGAAGCTGCTAGATATTCAAACAGATACTATACCACTGTAGGAATACCTATCAGTGATGGACGCAAATGGCTACCAGTGACGAGCAAGGCTCCTGTCACTGCTAACTAGCTACTCTTACTGTGATAAGCGAACCGCTCGTCACTGGTAACCAGCACACCAATGATGTGGGGCCTCGAATAAACATCACTTGTAAGCACTACACAAGTCATAATTATCTTTATACTCCCTCTGTTTCCTAAATATAAAACACTTTGGCAGTTTAATTCCAAGTGCCAAAACAAACTGTCAAAGCGTCTTATATTTAGAAACAAACGTAGTATATATGATTAACAATTAATAATTAAAATTACACAACAATTCAATTAATATCATTTCTAGAGTTCCAGACCACCACACATATATCACGCTACATATCCATGCCACATGAACCACAAACATAATATTCAATAAGTGTAGACAATATACTGATGGGAGTACAATAAATAATAAGGGTAGACAAATTTGGCGATACACAACAACAAACATAATAATTATGCGTTCTATTTTCTCCTCCATGGCCTAGTTTGACGGCTATATTCAATAGCAACGAGGCCTATTTGGCTCTTTTAGATCATTTTTTTTCTTAAGAGACATCAATGTAAAAATGCATGCCACTGCACGTATGTACAATCTCGTCCAGAAGAATGGAACTGTGAAGGTTAAGTACCGACGAAGTCACTACAAATGTTTCGCAGTTGAGAGGGATGTCACATCTCGCTGAAAAAACTTTGCACACACACGTGATGTCCTAGACTTGATATGGTGCTCGCATTTCCTGAATCTATTTCAGGCCTTTTTGCGTTGTGCGTTCAGTTGGAGGAGACTTTCCCATCGACTACGAATGCGTTCATACGAGTGAGTGTACGTGCATATGTATGAGCGTATGCGAATGTACCGTGTTAAAAAAGTCGCATGGCTTATCATTCCATGGATACAACAATCTCCACTAGCCACTCAATCAGATTCTCAAAGGAGTTTAAATTCTTTTAGGCATTTGACTTCCAATTTCTTTTGAAAGAGAATGTTTGATTTGCAGGACAAGAAACACTAGATATTTGTCGAAGAGCCACCTTTTAAATTAATATCCAAAAATTTTCTCCAATGAAATTCTTATCGGCTTAACCCTATGGTATTTGGGAGGACCTCTTCGTGCAATGATGTTTTTTTCTTTCTATTTTTGTATTTATAGAATCCTGTGAGTCAAACATGCCATAAACGCTTGATCTTTGGCAATCCTTGCGAGACAAATGTTAGTATGGTAAGAAAAGCCAGCTTGCAAACATGCGACTAGTTGCCATTTTTGTAACAAACTAACAATAGGCGAACCTAGGGTCCCCAGGTTGCTTGCTTGTGCGGCTTGGGAGGCGCCCCACCGCCATTTCTACAAGACTTGCCAGGCCCCTCCATTCCCTCGTTGCCACCGGTCGGCATCACCGGGGCAAAGCCCTCTGCGGCGGCGCCAGGCCGTCTCGCACCCTCCTGTGCTCGGGCACATGTTCTCTTGACGGATCTCAGGTCTCCTCAATCTCGGCTTACACAACCAGATGTCAGTCTTCGTCCTCATCCTGAGGGAGGGGCGCTCGGCCCTGTCTCCCGGCAGGTGGGGGAGGGTGTTTCTAGTGGGGCTGCCGCCTTCCGGCTCAAGACCGTGGGCCTTGGCTGCCATTGGTGCTCAACGGTCGCCTAGATCTGGCGGGTCAGACCTGAGGGTCACTTGCATGGTGACTCCCTCCCTGGTACGACCATGGCAATGAGCCTGAGTTCCCAGGGGTGTGCCCGAGGGCCTTGGCCGTTGCCGACACTCAATATAGCCCATATTTGTTGGACAATACTATAGTCACTGGTGTGTTTAGTTCCTTCCCAATTCGGTGATGGCAGTGAGTTCAGGTGCCCGGGATGTGGAAGAAGGTGCCTTCCGGTCCCCTCCCCCATTGTATGGTGGTAATGACATCGGGCAGTGGTGCAAGGTACGAAATCCTAGATGTCGGGGTTGGGCCCTGGAAGGTGATATGCACGGTTTGCTCTCCGGTGAGCACCGTGGCAGTGGTTTTAGCACCCTCTTGATGTGTGCATGGAGAGGGGTGCAACGGCGGGAAGTACCATCACTAGCGCATGCCGCTGCTATACAAGCAGTTTTAACCAATTTTTATGACGTAGTTTTAAACCATCACCTTGCACAGGGAGGGCTTATCCCACACCACATAAATAAATCGTCGGCGATGCCTTCTCTGATCACACACGCTGGGCAAAATGAGCTCATGTGCGATTGGGTGGCCCATCGCAAAAAGACATATTGTAGAAGTTGTGTGAGATGCACTTGGCATCCCACATAGTGAATCCCAAAAATACGTTTCCGTTCGTATGGTACATCACACACAATTTTTTGCAGAACACTGTCTGTGATACGTGCGCCCATCACATATGATTGTTATAATTATGTCGATTGCGTTACTCAATACATCACGCACGGTTCTTAGAAGAAACGTTTGTGATATGTGGCCTAATGCACACAGTTCATGGCCAGAAGTCGTGTGCGATTTGCACTGATCCAACACGCCAACTTTCTACAAACCGTGTGGGTTTGTTGAGGTCATCGCCCACAGTGTTGTCTGAGAAACCGTCTACAATAGAAAAATGCATTAAGCACCCTAATTGCACTATTATTTAGTAATTAAATTGACATTTCATATCAAGCACAGAATATATTTCATATTCTTATTACGACAACCAGGATTTCATAATTGAAATCACATCGAAGTACAACATCATATAACTTCAACACCGAGTTACACAATATGGGCATATACCTAGCTACCCAATAACAACAATAGGACCCAAGTATCACATGCAACATTTAAAACCTTTGGAAAGTGGCATCATCGATGTTAAATAGACAGATGAAACTCGTCTAGAATTTTTTGAAGCGGAAGGAGAATATTGAGCCTTCACTGATGTCGAAGGTCCTTGCAACCTTAGGCCAGCGCCTGTGGATGGTTGCCGCCCATCCTTAATCCTCTTGAGGAAGACTTCAAGATTATACCGCGGATTTTGTATGAATACCTTCCTCGCCTCTTGACCATACAGATGGTTTGAGACGTAATCATCGATGAAGTGCTTTGGAAAGGACTGGAAACAAA